>ONZH01000288.1:0-12410 GCA_900303285.1 Rhinella marina
AAATCCATATGGAGCTCTTTTCCCTCTGTGCCTTGCCATGTTTCCCTACAGCAGTTTACCACCAAATGTGGGGTGTTTCTGTAAACTGCAAAATCAGGGTAATAAATATTGTTTTCTTTGGTTGTTAACCCTTACTGTGTTACAGGAACAATAGATTAAAATAGAAAATCTGCAAAATAAGGGAATTTTTGAAATTTCACCTCCATTTTCCTTTCATTCTTGTGGAACACCTAAAGGGTTAACAAAGTTTGTAAAATCAGTTTTGATTACCTTGGTGGGTGTAATTTCTAAAATTGGGTCATTTATGGGTGGGGTTTCTATTATGTAAACCATAATAGACTTGATAACTGAACTGACCTCAGGTCGGCGTCTCATGCCCCCATCAGACCTCAGGTCGGCGTCTCGTGCCCCCATCAGACCTCAGGTCGGCGTCTCGTGCCCCCATCAGACCTCAGGTCGGCGTCTTGTGCCCCCATCAGACCTCAGGTCGGCGTCTGGTGCCCCTATCAGACCTCAGGTTGGCGTCTTGTGCCCCATCAGACCTCAGGTCAGCGTCTTGTGCCCCATCAGACCTCAGGTCGGTGTCTTGTGCCCCCAGCAGACCTCAGGTCAGCGTCTTGTGCTCCATCAGACCTCAGATCAGGGTCTCCCCCCCATTAGACCTCAGGTTGGCGTCTTGTGCCCCCATCAGACCTACATCCCAGAGGTTGCAATGCAGAACTACAGAAGATGACCTTATTCAATAATGACCCAGAGCTGGAGATGAAAATACAAGCAAAATGACCTTTCAGACTGGGCTGGCTGGGGCAAGTTACTTACTGCACCGCGTTGCTGGGCTGCTGTCGCTGCACCTGCCACTAAGATGGCACCGCCTCAGTCTTCATCTCTCCCTTGCACTTCAGCTGTCTCCTCCTCTGCTGGTGGTGGTGGGAAGGAGGAGACAGCTGAAGCGCGGCAAGTAGGTAGACGGCACCCGCTGAGCCACGGAGAAGACTGTGGCTGGGCACTGTTAAAGGGCAGTGGGGTGAGTGAGGACTCGGAGCCAGCATTAAAGCGGCTCAGTGGGACGGGACTCGGGAGGAAGCAGCAAAAATAAAAAATGAATTAAAAAAAAAAGCCAGCGGCTGAGTGGGCCCCCCGAGGAGCAGGGGCGTAGCTAAAGGCTCATGGGCCCTGGTGCAAGAGTTCAGCTTGCCCCCCGCCCCCGGCTACATTCACACGACAGTTGTTTTTGCAGCCTCCGATCTGCATATTTTGCGGCTCAGATACGGACCCATTCACTTCAATGAGCACTGTGTGCTGTCTGCATCTGTATGTCCATTCCTATTTTTGTCTGTTTTGCGGACAAGGATAGGCATTGTTACAGTGGATCTGCAAAAAAAAACAAACGGATGCCATACGGAACATCATCCTTTTTTTGCGGATCCGCAATTTGCAGACTGCAAAACACAACGTTCGTATGAATGTAGCCTAATCCAGCTCCCCATACCTCTTACATCCAGTATAATACAGCGCCCCATACCTCGTACATCCAGTGTCCTCTCCTCTGATGTAGATCTTCTCTTTCCTCATCTTCTCCTTTCAGACCAGACGCCATTTTTCAGCCATTTCTCATCTCTGCAGTTTGACAGAAAAAAATCTTAGTTTACTACTAAGTTTACTAGTTTACTACCCCCCAATAATGTGCCAGAAGTGCCCCCAAAATTTCACCCCAATAATGTGCCAGTAGGCCCCACCCATAGATGCCCCCCAAATTATGTGCCAGTAAGAAACGCCCCAATAATGCACCATAAGTTCCCCCCATTGATTCCCCCCCAAAATCATGTGCCAGTAAAGTGTCCCACCCCCATAGATGCCCCCCAAATTATTTTCCAGTAAAAAATGCCCCCCAAATTATGTGCCAGTAAGAAATGCCCCCAGTGCCCCCATGTGCCAGTAAGAAATGCCCCAGTGCCAGTAAGAATGCCCCCCAGTGCCAGTAAAAATGCCCCCCAGTGCCCGCATGTGCCATTAAGAAATCCCCCCAGTGCTCCCGTGCCATTAAGAAATGCCCCCAAGTGCCCCCATGTGCCAGTAAAAATTCCCAGTGCCCCCATGTGCCAGTAAGAAATGCCCCCAGTGCCATTAAGAATGCCCCCCAGTGCCAGTAAAAATGCCCTCCAGTGCCCGCATGTGCCATTAAGAAATCCCCCCAGTGCTCCCGTGCCAGTAAGAAATGCCCCCAGTGCCAGTAAAAATGCCCCCAGTGCCCCCATGTGCCAGTGAAAATGCACCCAGTGCCCCCATGTGCCAGTAAAAATGCGCCCAGTGCCCCATGTGCCAGTAAAAATGCACCCAGTGCCCCATGTGCCAGTAAAAATACCCCCAGTGCCCCATGTCCCAGTAAAAATGCCCCCAGTGCCCCCATGTGCCAGTAAAAATGCCCCCAGTGCCCCATGTGTCAGTAAAAAATGCCCCAGTGCCCCCATGTGCCAGTAAAAATGCCCCCAGTGCCCCCATGTGCCAGTGAAAATGCCCCAGTGCCCCCATGTGCCAGTGAAAATGCCCCCATGTGCCAGTGAAAATGACCTCAGTGCCCCCATGTGCCAGTAAAAATGCCCCCAGTGCCCCCATGTGCCCGTAAAAATGCCCCCAGTGCCCGTAAAAATGCCCCCAGTGCCCCCAATAAAACTCCGGTCTGCAATTTCAGCAATAAAAAAAAAACAAAACCCTTATACTTACCTCCATCAGGCTGGCAGCGATGCGATGCAGGCCTCTTCCGGCCTGTGTCCCGCACTGTACGGCTCAGGAGGCGCAATGACATCCTGAGGACGGCGATACAGATGACTATGGAGATGAGCGCTTCCACAATGGAAGCGCTCATCTCCCTCTGCAGGGCCGCACCGCACCTTGCCTAATTGGCGGTGCAGCCCTGCAAGTGGCAAGGGGGGCCCTCGGGGCCCCCCTAGCTTAGTGGCCCGATCGCAACTGCGACCCCTATAGCTACGCCACTGCCGAGGAGCTCAGGGCCCCGGCACATGACCGGGTTTGCCGGGTGCTGACGCCGGCCCTGTGCCTGGGCCCCCTACAGCAGGTTCTGCGCCTGGGCCCCCCACAGCAGGTTCTGCTGTACCCCCCTGATGGCGGCCCTGCCTGTAGTAACAAACATCCTGTTTAAAACATAGTGCACTATTGGATTTATTATGCTATTTAAAATTAAAGCATTGTCCAAATTATTCACTGGTTATCACAGGTTTGGTGTTATTTTATAGAAAATAAGTAACAAAGCAATTTCTTTTTATAAAAACTGTCCAAAAATATCTCTTTTTGGGAGCAGTTTCAGATTTATTCTACTGTGCAAGTTGGAGTTCCCAACAGCAGCAGTACAGTATGTAGCTGGGTATGGCTAGCAGCAGCAGGACAGACAGGGTCCACTATGATGCACAAAAACAATATGCCATACTGCAAGTATGGTCTGATGAAATGATTAGTTTCTTTAACTTTGAAAAAGTCTACTGTAATTACAACACATATAACTATTATGCAAAACCTAGGAAAATGGCTGACAGTCTTCTAGAGGCAACTAGACAGTCTGTAAGGCAATCTTCATGTGGCAACTAGACTGTCAATATAGTGCTACAGATGACAGATCTGGACAGAGCTTGAAAATAAGGCTTAACATTGATAAATGTTGCTTACTTAACTGTAGAAAACATTGTCAGTTAGCTGCTGTTAAGTCCAAAAAGATTGTGGGCTGAATCAAAAAGGGCATATATGCATATGACAATAATATAGGTTGACTACTTAAATTAACCCCTTAATGACCGGCCATTTTGCACCTTCGTGACCAGACTGATTTTTGCTAATCTGACATGTGTCAGTTTATGTGGTAATAACTTTGGAACGCTTTTACTTATCCAGGCCATTCTGAGATTGTTTTCTCGTCACATATTGTGCTTCACGACAGTAGTAAATTTGTGGCAAAATATTTCATTTTTATTTATAAAAAAATAGCAAATTTACAAAAAATTTGGAAAAATTAGCAAATTTCCAAATTTCAATTTCTCTACTTTCAAAATAAATAGTAATACCTCCAAAAATAGTTATTATTTTACATTCCCCATATGTCTACTTTATGTTGGCATCATTTTCTAAATGTCATTTTACTTTTTTAGGACATTAGAGGGCTTAGAAGTTTAGAAGCCATTTTTCAAATTTTCACCATATTTTCCAAAACCATTTTTTTTTAAGCACCAGTTCAGATGTAAAGTGATTTTGAGTGGCTTACATAATGAAACCCCCCCATAAATGACCCCATTTTAGAAACTACACCCCTCAAATTATAAAAAACTGCTGTTACAAACTTTGTTAACCCTTGAGGTGTTCCACAAGAATTAAAGGAAAATGGAGGTGAAATTTCAAAATTTCACTTTTTTTTGGTAGATTATTCATGTTAATAATTTTTTTCTTGCAGCACAGCAAGGGTTAACAGTAAACTAAACCTCAATATATATTGCTCTGATTCTGCAGTTTACAGAAATACCCCATATGTGGTGGTAAACGTTTCTATGGGTTTGTGGCAGTGGTCAGAAGGGAAGGAACACCATACGGATTTTGGAGGCAGATTTTGCTAAAATAGTTTGTAGCAGGGGTAGGGAACCTCCGGCTCTCCAGCTGTTGTGAAACTACAATTCCCAGCATGCTTCATTCATTTCTATGAGAGTTCTTAGAAGAGCAGAGCGAGTATGCTTGCTGGGAGTTGTAGTTTCACAACAGCTGGAGAGCCGGAGGTTCCCTACCCCTGGTTTGTAGGCACCATTTTGTAATTGAGAGACCCTGACGTACCCCTACAGTGGAAACCCTCAAAAAGTGACCCCATTTTGGAAACTACACCCTTCAACGAATATATTAAGGGGGGTACTGGCCACTTTGACCCCCTAAGCGTTTTACGGAATTTGGAAACACTTGGCTATGAAAATGAAAAGTTTCATTTCTTCCAATAAAATGTTGTTATAGCCCCAATTTTTTTTATTTGCATAAGGGGTAACAGGAGAAAAGCACCCCATAATATGTTACCCATTTTCTCCTGAATACGGCAACACCCCATATGTGGTGGTAAACTGCTTTGGGGGCACATGGCAGGACTCAGAACAGAAGGAGTGCCATATGGATTTTACAACACAGATTTTGATGGATTGGTTTGCGGGAGCCATTGATTTTTATTTTTTTGAGCTATTGTCTTATGTAGGGGCTCATTTTTTGCAGGATGAGGTGAGGTTTTCATTGGTACCATTTTGGGGTAAATACGCCTTTTTGATCGCTTGGTATTACTCTTTTTGTGAGTCAAGGTGAAAAAAATAGCTGTTTTGGAATAGTTTTTTTTAGCATTTTTTTTTACAGCATTCACCTGAGGGGGCAAGTCATGTGATATTTTTATAGAGCAGGTTTTTACGAACGCGGCGATACCCAATATGTCTAACATTTTTATTATTGTTAAGTTTTACACATTAGATGCATTTTAGAACAGAATTAAATCTTGTTTATGTGTTGCCATTTTCAGAGAGCCATATTTTTTTATTTTTCGGGCGATTGTCTCAGGTAGGGTATCATTTTTGCAGGACAAGATGACGGTTAGATTAGTACCATTTTGGGTTAAATACATCTTTTTGATCGCCTGCTATTACACTTTTCGTGAGGGAAGAGGGAAAAAAATGGCTATTTTGGCATAGTTTTTTTTTTATTTTTTTTTTACAGCATTCGCCTGGGGGGCCATCTCATGTAATATTTTTATAGAGCAGGTTGTTACGGACGTGGCGATACCCAATGTGTCTAACATTTTTATTCTTGGAAAGTTTTACACATTAGATGCATTTTTGAACAGAATAAAATCTTTTTTTTGTGTTGCTATTTTCTGAGAGCCATATTTTTTTTATTTTTCGGACAATTGTCTCAGGTAGGGTATCATTTTTGCAGGACAAGATGACGGTTTGATTGGTACCAATTTGGGTTAAATACACCTTTTTGATCGCCTGCTATTACACTTTTTGTGAGGGAAGAGGGAAAAAAATGGCTATTTTGGCATAGTTTTGTTTTATTTTTTTTTACAGCATTCGCCTGGGGGCCATCTCATGTAATATTTTTATAGAGCAGGTTGTTACGGACGTGGAGATACCCAATATGTCTAACATTTTTATTTTTGGAAAGTTTTACACATTAGATGCATTTTTGAACAGAATAAAATCTTTTTTTTGTGTTGCTATTTTCTGAGAGCCATATTTTTTTTATTTTTCGGGCGATTGTCTCAGGTAGGGTATCATTTTTGCAGGACAAGATGACGGTTTGATTGGTACCATTTTGGGTTAAATACACCTTTTTGATCGCCTGCTATTACACTTTTTGTGAGGGAAGAGGGAAAAAAATGGCTATTTTGGCATAGTTTTTTATTTATTTTTTTTACAGCATTCGCCTGGGGGCCATCTCATGTAATATTTTTATAGAGCAGGTTGTTACGGACGTGGCGATACCCAATATGTCTAACATTTTTATTTTTGGAAAGTTTTACACATTAGATGCATTTGTGAACAGAATAAAATCTTTTTTTTTGTGTTGCTATTTTCTGAGAGCCATATTTTTTTTATTTTTCAGGTGATTGTCTTAGTTCGGGTCTCATTTTTTGCGGGACAAGATTACGGTTTGATTGGTACCATTTTGGGGTACATACGCTTTTTTGATCGCCTGCTATTACACTTTTTGTAAGGGAAGGTGACCAAAAAATGTCTGTTTTGGCACAGTTTTTTTTTTTTTTTACTGCGTTCACCTGGCGGGGTGGATGACATGATATTTTTATAGAGCCGGTCGATACGGACGCGGCGATACCTAATATGTATACCTTTCTTTTTTCACCTTTTTTTTACCATTTTTTTTTACTTTTTTTTTGAAAATGGCTTTTTTTTTAACTTTTATTATTTATTTATTTTTACTTTATTTTTTAACTTTTCATTTTCCACTTTATTTAACTTTTGGGGGTCTGATCCCCTTTACAATGCATTACAATACTTTTGTATTGTAATGCATTGGCTGTAAGTGTATTACTCAGTGTAATACACTTACAGCCTGCTTCCTGTGCGATCCAGGGGGCTGGATCGCACAGAAACGCAGGGATAGCAGCCACGATGCCTAAGGAAGGCATCGGGCTGCTATCCAAGCCATCGGGTCCCCGTCACAGCAGCACGGGGACCCGATGGCCCCGCTCGCCATGCCGCACGCCTCATGTGCCGCGGTCAGCGCTGACCGCGGCACATGAAGGGTTAATGCGCCGGCATCGGTGTTTTCACCGATGCTGGCGCATTCAGCAGGGGTCCGGCTATTGGGCACAGCCGGACCCCCGTCGCTCGTCCGTCCTGGGGCTCCCTGACACCCCTTTTCTGCAGCGCCGTCTTTAGACGGCGCTGCAGACTGGGGACTCGCGCCGCCCGCCGTCTAAAGACAGTGGGCGGTCGGCATCGGGTTAATCAGGCCGCATATGGAGTATTGTGTACAATTTTGGGCACCTGTGAACAAGAAAGACATAGCAGAGCTAGAGAGGGTTCAGAGGAGGGCAACTAAAGTAATAACTGGAATGGGTGGACTACAGTACCCAGAAAGATTATCAAAATTAGGGCTATTCAAATTACAAAAAACGGCGACCGATGGGAGATCTAATAACCGTTTATAAATACATCAGGGGTTAGTTAGTACACAGATCTCTCCTATCAACTCTTTATACCCAGGACTGTGACTACAACAAAGGGACATCTTCTTTGTCTAGAGGAAAGAAGGTTTGTACACAAACATAGAAGAGGATTCTTTATGGTAAGAGCAGTGAGACTATGGAACTCTCTGCCTGAGGAGGTGGTGATGGTAAGTTCACTAAATGAGTTCAAGAGGGGCCTGGATGTATTTTTGGAGTGTTATAACATTACAGGCTATAGTTACTAGATTTCTGGAGAAGGATCATTGTTCCAGGGAGTTATTTTGGCAGACAGAACTGGAGTTGGAATGGATTTTTTCCCCTTAAGATAAGAAGAATTTGTTTCTGCCTCATTTTTTGCCTTCCTCTGGATACACTTTGTGTAATAATAGACTGAACTGGGTGGGTGTATGTCTTTTTCAGGCTAACAAACTAATTTATGTTTTTCTTTAAAAAAAACAGAACAAAAAAAAACTTTCTTTCCATTGTCAACTGTTCAGGGAGCCATTTACATTTTTTCTTTATCAATACTGAGAACAGAGGAGAATCGATCTCCTAATGTTTGATTTCATGCAGTCTGAATGGGATATGTTTCAGGATAAACATTTTGCACAGACTACCCCTTGACAACAAAATAACATTATTTTGTATAGCTGCAGATATTAGTTTTGGATTTGAACTTTGGTATTACTCATTTGATATTACTATCAGGGAATAGATATCATTATGTTAGAACATTTACAAAAGTAAAAAATATTTTTATTGTTACAAAGCAAATAAAGATTTTCTGAGAAAGATTAAAAATACACACATTCATCTACACAACACAACTAAAATTGAATTGAAAAATAATAGCGTAGTTCATACGATGAATACAAGAAAGCCAACAAGCAAATAATTAGATTTTGATTACAATATAGATTTGTTGTAGTCAAAGAATCAAGCATTTCAAAGATATTGAGATAAGTGAAATATAATTTCAAATGTTATACATTTAAATAAATGCAGGAAATGTCCCTCTTTCACACATACACTTTATTATGTCTTTTCTATGGCGCTGATTGTTGTATAATGTGATATTGTATGGGAAACATTTAGTCACTTTCTACTAGAAAACATGAAGAGATCAATTCTTTAGGTTGAGTAAGGCTGCAGGAGGTGTTCATTTTGGCATCAACTAAAAGGATTAATGCCATTCCTTTGTATTATCTTGAATATGGCTGTTTTAAATATGTGAATCAGTTTTTTCACTCTGTTAAATATTTTGCTATAAAATGCCCACATAAAAGTTTATTATGCTTTCTGCAACAAAACAATATTTATGGCAAAGAAGAGATTTTGTATTTTACAATGCCTTTCAGTACCTGCTTGGTCCTTTTCTATGCAAAATTTACAACCCATTTAGTTTTTCTTGAAAGCTGTTCCTTATATGCATTGCACTATGCAAGAAAATGTTGATTAATTTCCACCATTGTTTTGGTATTTCCACCTGAATAGACACATAGTAAATAACATAACCAAGCTTACTACATATATCCAGTAATATAAATAAACATACGACAAAGAAACCGTACTAATTTAGAAAATTGTTACTTGCAAAGTGCTGGAACAAAGAGTAAGGTAATTTATTAAGACTGGCGTTTTAGACGCTGGTCTTAATAAAGCCCCGCACTGGCGGTAGATCCACCAAAGTTATGTAGGGGCGCCAGCCTCTACATAACTTTGGTGGATCCATAGCTGCTTCTAAATCTATGCCAGCTTCCTAGTCGGCATAGATTTAGATAATTTTCTACGTCTAAACCAGGCATAGAAAATAATGAATGTGAGGGACCTTCCGTCCCCTTTCCCAGCCCACGTCACTCCCCCTTTTCTAGACCTGGGATGAGCAGGGAAAAATTGCAGATTCAGGCGCAAAGAACCTTTGCACCCCAATCTGCGCCAGAAATATGTCTAATATAGGCATATTTCTGTTAGTAAATAACCCCTATGTGTTTTGGAAATTGTGGTCAACATCATTGTATTGTATTCATCAAACAGCATGGAATGTGTACATAAAAACTGTGAACAATACACTAAAGTTACACAGAAAAGGGACATGTACACCACGTTTTGGAATTTTTTTCCCCCTAAAAATGGATTCAATGGTATACATAAAGTGGCAATTTATTAAGACCGGCGTTTTAGCTGGTCTTACTAAAGGTCCATAGCTGGCGGTGTATCGACAAATTTATAAAGAGGCACAGGCCTCTCCATAACTTCAGCAGGCCTCTTCAGCCCCAGTTCTAAATGTCAGACAGCTTCCAAACTGTCTTACATTTAGACCAATTTCTATGCCTAAAACAGGTATAGAAAAGGATACATGAGATGGGCTTGCCAGCCTGTGCCCTGCCCACACCATGCCCACAATTTTAGACCTGGCGTGAGCAGGAAAAGTAGCAGATAGTGGTACCACTAATCTTAGTGCCGCCATCTGCACCTGAAATATGCCTAATTTAGGTGTACTTCATATTAGTAAATGACTCCTAAAATATCCTATTGTTTTCACTTCGTGCTGTGTGTGCTTGTGTCATTTTTATAAATCTTAAGGTATTGTTTTTTAAGGAGTTAAGACAGTAACTAGCTCATTGATAGAGAAAAGGGGGTGGTTATTAATGGTGCATACTCATATTGTGTCACCATCTCTAGTGGGGTATCTCAGGGGTCAGTATTGGGCCCTATTCTCTTCAATATATTTATTAATGATCTTGTAGAGGGGTTGACACTAAACTTACTTGACACTAAAATAATTAACACAGGAAAGGACAGTATACTGCTACTGCAGATGGACATGGATAGATTGGAGGCTTGGGCAGAGAAGTGGCAGATGAGGTTTAACACTGACAAATGTCAGGTTATACAGATGGGAAGGAATAATGCAAGTCACCAGTACTTACTAAATGGTAAAACACTGGGTAACACTGACATGGAAAAGGACTTAGGAATTTTGGTGCACAGCAAACTTAACTGTAGAAACCAGTTTCAGGTAGCTGCTGCCAAGGCTAATAAGATTATAGAGTGCATCAAAAGGGCCATAGATGCCCGGAACATAGTTCCGCCACATTACAAATCACTAGTCAGACCACACATGGAGTATTATGTACAATTCTGGGCTCCTGTGAACAAGACTGACACAGCAGAGCTACAGAGGGTCCAGAGGAGGGCAACTAAAGTAACAATTGTAATGAGTGGACTACAGTACCCAGAAATGTTATCAAAAATAGGGTTATTCAGTTTAGAAAAGAAGACTGAGGGAGATCTAATAACTATGTATAAATATATCAGGGGTCAGTACAGAGATCTCGCCAATCATCTATTTATTACCAGGACTGTGACAAGGAGATATCCTCTACGTCTAGAGGAAAGAAAGTTTCGACACAAAAATAGAAGAGGATTCTTTACGGTAAGAGCAGTGTAACTATGGAACTCTCTGCCTGAGGAGGTGGTGATGGTGAACTCACTAACAGAGTTCAGAAAGGCCTGGATTCGTTTCTGGAGTGTAATAATATTACAGATTATAGTACATTTCTGGAGAAGGGTCATTGATCTGGAGAGTGTTTTTGATTGCCTGATTGGAGTCGGGAAGGAATTTCTATTCTGATAAAATGAGGAAAATTGGCATCTACCTTATGTCATCCCAGCTCCCCATACCTGAAATTCTGTTCCCATGTGCAGGTATGAGTGCCAGGCTTCTTCACCCCTTCCCACTGCTGCACACCGTGCTGACAGAAGGGGGCAGAGGGGTTCTTAGCTGTGGTTGGTATTCCTGCCACCAGCATTTCCCTCCTGACCCTGAGCAGAGCTTGCACTCTGGCTCAGAGTTCCTTGTGCACATTTAGATTTTGTGCGGGCATGTCTCTCCTCCCTTTGTGAGGCAGCCTGTGCACACCCTCTATCTTACCCTGTTTATAGCTGGTCTGCACAAGGTATTTAAAGGCACCTCCGTCTACAGGAAGGATCCTGAGCAACTAAGGTTCCTAGCTAGTCTAGTTTCCTGTTTGAGCAAACGTGTTCTGTTGGTTCTTGTCATT
The DNA here is from genome assembly GCA_900303285.1 of Rhinella marina. Taxonomy (NCBI): domain Eukaryota; kingdom Metazoa; phylum Chordata; class Amphibia; order Anura; family Bufonidae; genus Rhinella; species Rhinella marina. The sequence goes on from ONZH01000288.1 coordinate 11,776, forward strand.
CTGTGTATCGGATTTTGGATTACATTTTACTGACTTTGTCTGATTTCTGCCTGCCCTAAACCTGATCTACGTTTATGGACTTTGTCTGACTGACGTCTGCCTTCGTACCCTGTCTACGCTTTTGTCTGATCAGACTCTGGCCTCCCAGCATCCACTGGGTGTATTGTGTCACCTGGAGCTCAGTCCAATGGGTTCACACTCTGGTCCCGATTCCTTCGTGTTCCAATTCACCTCAGAGCAGTCACTTGGTACACCCCTCGGGAAAGTCTCTCCTCACCATCAGAGCTAGTATGTGAAGAATGAGGGGAGTGTTTAGCCTCAGAGGGAGTTGGTCCCGTGGGACGGCAGGTTCTCACTCGCTCACATGGGTTTTTTGCCTTCCTCTGGATCAACTTGCAAGACAACAGGCTGAACTGGATGGATGGAGGTCTTTTTGTAGCCTTACAAACTGTATGTTACTATGCTAATTGGGTAAATTCAAGAAAGTGACTCAGCATTTTGCTCAGGATATCTGTTACCTCAAATACGGTAACATGAAATTGGTGACAAATTCCTATTAAGGTATTAATTTTGGAAGAGTCACAATTTTCACCACCATTAGCGTAGAACAGACTTTGTGACTATGTGTACTATGG
>ONZH01000289.1:0-25032 GCA_900303285.1 Rhinella marina
TAAATTAATTCAGATCGAATCAATTTTTTTTGAAAACTGTAGCGAAGCATCCGAATCGAATTTCGTTCATCTCTAAATATGTCATTATTTCTGGCTCTGGACATATATGTTTCTATTTATCAGGTACCAGCACTACATGACTATATAATATTAAATAAACTCACCCATTGATTAGAAAAGTCTTTTTTTTTTTTTTTTTTTGTAATTCCAAGATAAAATGTCCAAAAATGTATTTAAAAAGGAACTAGAAAAGGAAAAATAATTCGGAGCATGTCGAACCCTTCAGTATCTTAATAGAGATTTATTTATTTTAATAACATGACATTTCAAAGAGAAAAACCAAATCACACCCAATCCTGACCTACCGCCCAGAGGCATGCACAGCCTTCCTCTGTAAACCCTCCCTGATCCAATACCGCTACAGATTTGTATTTATCACACTGGAAAAATCCATGACATGCCTGAGCAGTGAGCATTTGAGAAAGGGTAAGGTAACATAGTAACATAGTTTATAAGGCGGAAAAAATCCCTCTGTCCATCCAGTTCAGCCTGTTTTCCTACAATTTGATCCAGAGGAAGGCAAAAAAACCCTGTGAGGTAGAATCCAATTTTTTAAAAATTCCTTCCCGACTCCAATCAGGCAATCAGAACAACTCCCTGGATCAACGACCCATCTCTAGTAACTATAACCTGTAATATTATTACCCTCCAGAAATACATCCAGGCTCCTCTTGAACTCTATTTAGTGAACTTACCATCACCACCTCCTCAGGGAGAGAGTTCCATAGTCTCACTGCTCTTACCGTAAAGAATCCTCTTCTATGTTTGTGTACAAACCTTCTTTCCTCCAGACGCAGAGGTTGTCCCCTCGTCACAGTCACAGTCCTGGGGATAAATAGATCATGGGAGAGATCTCTGTACTGACCCTTGACATACTTATACACCGTTAATAGATGTTGCCTTCTTTTTTTTTTAAGTGAATAACCCTAATTTTGATAATCTTTCTGGGTCCTGTAGTCCACCCATTCCAGTTATGACTTTAGTTGCCCTCCTCTGAACACTCTCCAGCTCTGCTATGTCTGCTTTGTTCACAGGAGCCCAGAACTGTACACAGTACTCCATGTGTGGTCTGACTAGTGATGTATAAAGTGGCAGGACTATGTTCTAGGTATCTGAGAAAAGGTACAGTAGCAAACATGCTCCCCACTAGCAGGGGCTGTAAGGTAATATTTTGCTCATAGACATGCATTCTTCTACAGCACACTGTGTGTGTGGTGGTGGTGTTGGGGGTGGCGAGGGGTTGTAACGACGTGAAATGTATCATTGCAATTAACATATTTAATGCTTTGAATATTTTTTTATTTGTTTCACACATTTTTTATATAGTAACATAGTTTGTAAGGCCGAAAAAAGACATCTGTCCATCCAGTTCAGCCTGTTTTCCTACAAGTTGATCCAGAGGAAGGCAAAAAAACCTCTGTGAGGTAGAAGCCAATTTTCCTCACTTTAGGGGGAAAAATTCCTTCTCGACTCCAATCAGGCAATCAGAATTACTCCCTGGATCAACAACAACCCATATCTAGTAACTATAACCTGTAATACCCTCCAGAAATACATCCAGGCCCTTCTTGAACTCTTTTAGTGAACTTACCATCACCACCTCCTCAGGCAGAGAGTTCCATAGTCTCACTGCTCTTACCGTAAAGAATCCTCTTCTATGTTTATGTACAAACCTTCTTTCCTCCAGACGCAGAGGATGTCCCCTCGTCACAGTCACAGTCCTGGGGATAAATAGATGATGGGAGAGATCTCTGTACTGACCCCTGATATATTTATACATAGTTATTAGATCTCCCCTCAGTCGTCTTTTTTTCTAAAGTGAATAACCCTAATTTTGATAATCTTTCTGGGTACTGTAGTCCACCCATTCCAGTTATTACTTTAGTTGCCCTCCTCTGAACCCTCTCCAGCTCTTCTATGTCTGCCTTGTTCACAGGAGCCCAGAACTGTACACAGTACTCCATGTGTGGTCTGACTAGTGATGTGTAAAGTGGCAGGACTATGTTCTCATCACGGGCATCTATGCCTCTTTTGATGCAACCCATTATCTTATTGGCCTTGGCAGCAGCTGTCTGACACTGGCTTCTACAGCTTAGTTTGCTGTTCACTAAAATTCCTAGGACCTTTTCCATGTCAGAGTTAACCTGTGCTTTACCATTTAGTATGTACTGGTGACTTGCATTATTCCTTCCCATATGCATAACCTTACATTTGTCAGTGTTTAAACCTCATCTGCCACTTTTCTGACCAAGCCTCCAGTCTATCCAGATCCTGCTGTAGCAACGCACTGTCCTCCTCTGTGTTAATTACTTTACACAGTTTAGTGTCATCTGCAAAAATTAATATTTTACTATGCAAACCTTCTACAATATCATTAATAAAAATTATGAAGCGAATAGGACCCAATACAGACCCCTGTGGTACCCCACTAGTGACAGTGACCCAATCTGAGTATCTACCGTTAATAATCACTCTCTGTTTTTCTATCACTGAGCCAGTTACTTACCCACATACAGACATTTTCTCCCAGGCCAAGCATTCTCATTTTGTATACTAACCTTTTATGTGGTACCGTGTCAAACGCTTTGGAGAAGTCCAGATATACGACATCCATTGAGTCGCCGCGGTCAAGTCTAGAACTTACCTCCTCATAGAAAACTGATTAAATTGGTTTGACATGACCGATCCCTCATGAAGCCATGCTGATATGGAGTTATTTGCTTATTTTCATTGAGATACTCCAAGATAGCATCTCTCAGAAAACCTTCAAACAGTTTACCCACAACAGAAGTTAAACTTACCGGCCTATAGTTTCCGGGTTCTGTTTTTGGACCCTTTTTGAATATTGGCACCACATTTGCTATGCGCCAATCCTGTGGAACACTCCCCGTCAGTATAGAGTCCTTAAATATCAGAAATAAGGGTCTGTCGATGACATTACTTAATTCTCTTAGGATACGGGGTGTATGCCATCCGGTCCTGCTGATTTGTCTATTTTAATATTTTTAAGACGTTGCTGTACCTCTTCCTGGGTCAGCAACTATAGCACTACTATATTCGGCAGCACTTTACAGATATTAGCATCAGGCATGCGCGGCCCCTGCTCCCATTCATTTCTATAGGTCAGACGGAAATAGCTGAGCCAGCGCTCGGCTATTCTCAGCTGCCCATTGAAATGAATGGAGGGTGGCTGCGCATGCACAGTGCACCCTCCATTCATTTCGCCGCTCTTTTCTCGATGTAGGTGCGGGTTCCAGAGGTGTCAGTCACCAGGCCAAAAGTAGCAGAATAAAAATATATCTTTATTGAAGCGCAAAATAGGATGCAGTACATCTACATAATCAAAAAAACAGGGTTACAACTGGATTCAGTGCGATTCTTCCCAGATAACGATGTATGAATTTAGGCAAAGATGGGAGTTTTTGGCGATTTTCCCTTTCTATCTGTTTCAACATTTCCTTTCTGAATTTTATGTGTACTTTTAACATATTTACAAGTTTTTATCATGTCGCCTACAGTCGCAGCGGTCTCAGTTGGGACTGGTCCTCTAAGCCTGGAAGCCCACAGGCATCTTATAAAGGGAATAGTAGGGAGCGCTTCCATTATGGAAGTGCTCACTAGTCTGCAGGAGGTGGGGGGAGTGAATCGCTGCAAGCGCAGTACTCACCTATCCATTCTCTTTTTGGGTCCCAAGCTGCTGTGTCCTGGCTGCCTACAGTGTCAGGACTTACACAGTGCACTATGACCTGATGCTGCAGCCTGGGCCTCGAGAAGACAAGAGAGCCTGGGAGACCGCCGGACCTGGATAGTGGCGGTGGAGCAGGAGAGGTTAATTTATTTATTTATTTATTTATTTTAACATTTGATCTAAGGTCTGATATGGGGGGTCTGAGAGGTCTAATAGGGGTCTCAGAGATCTATTAGGGTCTGAGGTCTGATATGGTGGGTGGTCTGGAGGTCTAACTGGGGGCCTGATCTGAGGTCTGGTATTGCGAGTGTCTGGCATGGAGGCCTAATTGGGGTATGATAGGTCTAATGGGGGTCTGGTCTGAGATCTGATAAGGGAGGGTCTGTAAGGTCCAATGGGGGTCTGAGGTCTGATATGGGGGTCTGGAGGTCTAATGAAGTCTGATCTGAGGTCTGATATTGGGGAGGGTCTGACATGGAGGTCTACTAGGGGTCTGATATTGGGGGGGTCTGACATTGAGGTCTAACAGAGGTATGATCTGAGGTCTGATACATGGGAGTTCTAATGGAGGTATGATCTGAGGTCTGATACATGGGAGTTCTGAGAGGTCTAATGGGGTCTCGTCTATGGTCTGGGTGTTCCTGGCATGAAGGTCTAATGAAGGTCTGATGTGAGGTCTGAAACTGGCGTCTGATATGGGGTCTGACATAGAGGTCTAAAGGGGATCTGATCTGAGGCGGGGGAGTCTCCTCTGAGGTTAGATATGAGGAGTCTGATCTGAGGTCTGATATGGGAGTCTGAACTGAAAGGTAAAGGGGTATTTCTTTTGTACTAGCGCACATTATAAGGGGGTATTTGCACTGAATCACATTATTAAGGGGTAGTTTTTCTACTGGCAAACATCATAAGGAGAAGTATTAGTCCTGGGGAGCTATGATGAACATGATTACTGGTATGGGCACAATGGGAGAATTATTAATTTTTAAATTAATTATTAAAGTTTTTTAATTTAAAACAACACAGGAACGAGAGGCACAAAGGCCACTGAAAAGTTAAGAAAAAGTTTCTTACTACTATTTTTAACTAGTTAAGTGTCAAGATAAGAATTGCTACACCAGGATCATCTATCTGTCTCATTTATCTATCGAGCAGCCTATCTCTCTCTTATCTGTTTGTCTATCAGATATAGCCAGCATTAAACTCATACCTGGTGCATTATCTATCTATTTATCTCATATCTATCTATTTATCTCTCTCATATCTATCTATCTATCTATCTAATATCTATCTATCTATCTATCTATCTATCTATCTATCTATCTAATATCTATCTATCTATCTATTTCATATCTATCTATCTGTCTGTCTATCTATCTATCTATCTATCTATCTAATATCTATCTATCTACAATATCTACAATATCTATCATCTATCTGTCATCTATCTACCTAATATCTATCTATCTATCTATCTATCTATCTATCTATCTATCTATCTATCTATCTATCTAAAAAGATACCAAAATCTTGGCAGCACTATGAACAATGATAGAGGTACACAACCTTAGACCCGACAAAGGCCAAAATACAAAAACCACAAGGAGGCAGCACTCTCTTTAAAAGTAAACACACAAAAAAAGTCCTTTTATTTACCCATAATGTGGGACCGCGATGTTTCGGCTCTGCTCTGGAGCCTTTCTCAAGTCTATCTATCTATCTATCTATCTATCTATCTATCTAACAAAGGATTTGATATTAATTGATAAGCCTCTTTTTTGTGCTTCTTTCATTGAATTTTCTCTCCTTATAACAACTTAGGAAAAATGTGATATTTCTTTCACAAACTTTTATCAGTCCAAAGTGTATCCTTTACGCTCTTTTATATTCCATCCTGCTACCTTTATTATGTAATAGTTATTATTTGAGCACTACGTCCCCCACGTACTTCCCGGCTCCGGTCTCCACTCTTGATCCCTAGATTGAATAGAGAAATAAAACCAGCCCGGTCTGAGTTAAGCGCGGCTGTATTGTCAGTAAGTGGAATTAATCTCTTTGGCATCTCATCCTGTTATCCTCCTTGTGATTCCTCCATTAAAAGTAATTAAAGTCTGCATTACTAACGTGCTTACAGAAAGAAGAAAATCCTATGCAAATGAGATATGCCAATGAGCTCAAAAAAGAAAAAAAAAGTCATAATAATAAAAAAGAAAATCAGTCAGTCATTTTCATACTAAACAAGCTCCCTACTAATAGACTGGAATCTATCCCCAGAGGTATTGATCACTTCACTTTTTTATTCCTTTGCTTAAAACCTCCAGTTGAGCAGGGAACGGCTTTTCACCTTCCCCGGCTGAGCCTCATCTGGCCAAGTAAAGCTCTTTCCCCCTATTTACTTGCACTGAGCTATGAACACTAAATGAAGCGAGTAATTTGGTGCATTGTTAGAAGGAGGGGGCAGCTGACAGTGAATGGTGTCAGCTGCATAGGCAGCAGAAAAAGCCGACATCTTAATAAAACTGCCTCAGGCAAAATCCCATTAAAGCCTTCAGAAGCTTGTTTCCCTGCAGTTGGGCAGGTAGGCGTCCAGGACTGCGTGGTAACCATGAGTGCTCTCTGGGAACCCAGTTAAAAAAAATGAGTGCTTTTTTTTTCATATAGTCTGGTTCCTCTGAGTAATTTGCAAGGCTGAGAGAAAGAGCGCCTTGATGTGTAGGGACTAGGTAGCTGTGCAGAAGTTGAATCTGCTCTAGCGATCTTGGCTTGTCCGTTAATGATGCTGTGCAGACCTCGGCCTGACCTCTGGAGAAGAGAGGGAGCAAGCAGGGCATTGCTAGAATGACAATGAGGACAGGGAACATCAACATTTTGTTGTCTTGCTTTTTCTAATATACAGGACAATGGCTGGTATTTGCTCGTAGGACTTATAGTTGGATATAGAGGATGTGAAAGACCAGACGTTAAAGTTCTGAGTAGGCCTGGCGGTTGGTTTGTCAAGGAAGGCCGCATAGACGTTGGAGGTGGCCTAACGGCTGCTATGAAGCCTGTGGAGAGAAGGAACCCACTTGCAGGAACCAACTTGCAGAATAACAGGCTGAACTGGATGGACAGATGTCTATTTTTGGCCTTATAAACTATGTATGTGCCATATAGGCAATTATCACATTGCTAAGGAATGGTGTTGTGGGAAGTTGTCTCTTCCCCTTTCCCAAACGATAATATCAACCATTGCGTTCATGGTAGATGGGCAAACTATGGAAGGAGTTGTTGAGTCAACAAGATCAGAGTCTTTTCTGTAATACACGACGGCCAACCGATTACCATCTCCATGACCAGTTTAACACTTGACCTGCCTTCTACTCATCAAAGGCACCACAGTAAGCAAGCATGAGAGGACCATACATATGTTAAGTGGGAGAGGGAAAAACTAGAGGAAGTGGTGGCATAAGCCAGTACTGGAAAAAGTTTCCATCTTGACTTGTTATTTGCCCCTCTTTACTGTGTTCACTATGGTTTGTAAGTACAATATGAAGAATTATTTGATAGTTCCAAGTATCATCTAGACATTACAACAAAGGCATTACCATGGGTCAAATATGTTTCTAATCGAAAAGCCAATGTTAACCAAATCACCAAGTTTAAAGCATAGTATTGATCCTTTATGATGTTGCTCTTTTTTTTTTTTTACCACAAATGTGTCCTGCATGAGTGACCAGCTTAGCTAAAAGATAAAAAAAATGAGTTATCTTGTCAGGCATCGTGAATGAGATACATTTCTGCATAAGAAATGTAGATCAAGGAATTGGAGCCCTTAACAAAATTGACAGAAGTCAAGGAACGTCTTATCTGGAATTATTTGCATATTTGGTCCCCCATCATTGACTGAGTTGTGGAATTGTTTGGGAGTACTAAGGTGACCATTTGGACCTCGGACAGTGAGTTCCAAAACTGCTATCGGCCTGCCAAAACTTGTGGTGGTAGAAAGCTAAGGCTACTCCTTGATTTTACACTAGAGCCCAACTTGAGGCCAAGTTACATCTGTGATGTTGATAACAGAAAACTGATGCAGGCAAACTAGTGGTAAACCTTTGAGAATTAACAAAGGGGGTCAGTAAGCAGGGTTAAAGCCAGTAGAGACAGATCCATCTCGGGTCCATGAAGTAAATGAGAAGTTAATCCAGAGGTAAGCCAAAGTCAGTTTACCAGGAGAGTCGATGCAAGCAGAAACAACAGCCACAGGCTAAATCGAGAAACAAGCCAGTAATTAGTTCACCAGAAAAGTCAATAGGAAGTTGCACAATATACAAACTAAATCACAGGCAAGTCAATTAAAAATAAGCAGTTTTAACACCCCCACTTTGATCTAGGATTGGCACAGAGTCAGAAGCTTGACTGTCTTTCAGTCACACTGAGAAGTCAACCAGCCAGGACTTGGTAGCCCTCCCAGCACACCAATACATTGACAGGAATTCATTTTTTATGGATACCGATTAGAGATGAGCGAATCTATTCGCCGCTTCGTTCGTAGATTCAATATGAATCTTGGAAATGTTTTACACCAAAGCGAATCCGAATATTTTCAGATTCGCTTCGGAAGATTCTTCTGAAATCTTTGTACGCTAACGCTATGTACGCATCATATAATTTGTATGTTAATGCTACGCATCTAATCATTTGTACGCTAATGCGTACATATTCAGTTAAGTAGTGTACTTTTACTGTATATTCGTTCTTTGTGCGGGCCTAGACAATAATACGCTTAAGCTTCGTACGCACTTTGTAAGCTCAGGCGTAAGTATTCGCAGGAATGTTCACTGAACACGACAGAATAACGAATGATTTGTACGCAGCTTCGACCGAATAGCTTCATATTAAGTACAAATCTTTTAAAAATTTGACGAACATTCGGCAAAGCGAATTTTGGATGATTGGCTCATCTCTAATACCGATCTGTTGTGAAATCGGACTATTAAACTTATAATCTTCTTCTACTATTGCTCAAGATGATCCTTCTGTAAATGAGAACTTTTAAGATATTTGCATTAGTTTTATTATTTCACACCTAGATTAGCTTGATTTCCTTGAAATTCACTTGGTTCTTAAATTCTACTGTATCAGAGATGTGCATCACAATTTTATGCATTCACATTTCTAGTCTCTCAAGTAGCAAGAGTGAATGCAAAGATCCCAATTTCACTAAAATGGGTAACTACACATTTTGTATACATTCACAGCAAAAATATATAGAATACTTGGAAGGAAGACAGCCCAAGTGTCAAATGCCTCCAGGCTAAAACTACTCCCCGTTCCACACTTAACCAAATAACGGTACCCCTTTGGCGCTCCATTAGGGTCACCGAACCGTGGGTGCTCCAAAACCTGCACAACCCACTCCTCAACCAACTTTTTGTATTCCCAGAGGGTCAGGGCGTTCCGGGTGACAGCCCCGGGGACCATTGAATTTTGCCGAAGGGAGTAGTAATTCCGCGGCGGAGTGGGAACTCCTGCCGCCTCCGCCGTGCCCGGCTTCTTAGGCTGCCAGACATGTTGAGAGACGTAGATCTCCTCCGGTTCCTTCTCCTCATAGGGGTCGGTGCCCCACTCCATGCCTCCCCAGTCAGGCGGTGCTGAAACTGCTGAGCTTAGGTGACAAGAGGCTGCAGACCGATCTTTGGCTGGCGCCGCTGAACCTCAAACCAGGCATGGTTGTGTGTGACAACAGGCGTAACCTGGTGGCGGCTCTGCAACTCGGCAGACTCACACATGTGCCATGCCTGGCCCACGTGTTCAATCTTGTGGTTCAGCGGTTCCTCAAGACCTACCCCAATTTGTCTGATTTGCTTACCAAGGTGTGACGCATCTGTGCGCATTTCTGCAAGTCAACCATAGATGCTGCCACTCTCAGGGCAGTGCAACGACGCTTATGGAATTCCACATTACACATGTTAGCCAGGGTTTACCAGCACAGCAGAGCCATTGTAGACTGCCAGATGACAACTTCCACGAGAACAGGTAGTCAGGTTAGTCAGCTTCCTCAAGTCTACAATGAGGAGTGGAAGTGGATGTCTGATATCTGTCAGGTGTTAAGCCACTTTGAGGAGTCAAAACAGATGGTCAGCAGCGATGCCGCCATTATCAGCATCACCATCCCGCTGCTTTGTCTGCTGAAAAAAAATCACTGCTCAGCATGAAGTCAGAGGCTTTGCGCTTGTCACAGGAGATGGGGGAAGAAGATACGTTGCTTGATAGCCAGACCACCCTCAGGTCTGTTTCTCAGCGCGTATTGGAGGAGGAAGGAATAGGATGAGGAGGAAGAGGAGGAGAATGTTGGCGAGACTGAAGAGGGTACCTATGCTCATTCCTTCTTATCTGTTGAGCGTGTATGGGCAGAAGAGGAGGAGGAGGAAACGGAGAGTCAGCCTACTAAGGAAAGGGAATTCTTGCGTGTTGGGACTCTTGCGCACATGGCAGACTTCATGTTAGGCTGCCTTTCCCGTGATCCTCGCATTAGAAGCATTTTTGACAACACCGATTACTGGGTGTTCACCCTCCTGGACCCCCGGTACAAGGAGAACTTTTCCACTCTCATTCCTGTAGAGGAAAGGAGTATGAGAGTGAATCAATATCAACAGGCCCTGGTGCACAAGTTGAAACAATCCTTCCCATCTGACACCACTAGCAGCAGAGGACGTAGTTCTGTGGGCCAACTAGCCGGGGAGAGGAGGCGAGAAGGCAGCTTGTCAAGCACTGGCAGGGGAACACTCTCCAAGGCCTTTGCCAGCTTTATGTCACCCCAGCAAGACTATGTCACCCGTCCCCAGTCTAGGCAGAGTAGGGGGGAGCTGTTTAGAAAGATGGTGAGGGAGTACCTAGCTGACCATACCAACGTCCTGCGTGATCACTCTGCTCCATACAACTACTGGGTTGCAAAGCTGGACACGTGGCCCGAACTGGCGCTGTACGCCTTGGAGGTGCTGGCCTGCCCTGCCGCTAGCGTGTTGTCAGAGCAGGTCTTCAGTGCAGCTGGTGGCATCATCACTGATAAGCATACACGTCTGTCAACTGACAGCGCTGACAGGCTGACGCTTATTAAAATGAACAAAGCCTGGATTTCACCGGAATTCAAATCTCCACCGGGGAAAGCAGCTCAACATGAAGATTCTTCATGTATCCTCTCCTCCTCCTCCTTCTCTTCTTACACAAACACTGAGCCAACAGGAAATTTTTCAGAGGGCCAACTGGCTCTCTTTTCAAACAATGTTTAGGGAGGGCCACCTACAGGCCCTCTCTCCAATCAATTTTTTAGGAGGGTCAACTACAGACACTCAAAACAATTTTTCACGAGAGTCAACTACAGACACTCAAAAACAATTTTTCCGGAGAGTTAACTTCAGACACTCTAAAACAATTTTTTGGGAGGCTCACCTACAGCCATTTGACTGCAATCTTAGGCTGACCAAGGCATTGGTGGTGTCACCGCCATGCTGTGTTAGGGTAAATTTATATGTGGTTCAGCTGCTACCTCAGTCTAACTCGGTCACTCTGTTGTCACCACCATGCTGTGTCAGGGTAAATTTTTGGTTGGCTCACCTGCTACCTCATCTAACTTGGTCACTTGGTGGTGTCACCGCCATGCTGTGTCAGGCTAAATTTTTGGGTGGCTCACCTGCCACCTCATCTAACTTGGTCACTTGGTGGTGTCACCGCCATGCTGTGTCAGGCTAAATTTTTGGGTGGCTCACCTGCTACCTCATCTAACTTGGTCACTTTGTGGTGTCACCGCCATGCTGTGTCAGGCTTATTCCTGCGTCCTGGGGCGGGGGATAGAACAGCAGTGCCAGCATGGGCAGTGGTGTCACCCGCAGGCGGTGATGGACCTTCGTTGCACCTAGTTGGGTGCTTTTCTAACATGTGCCAGTGCATGTGCCTTGCCCATCTTGGTCTGGGTCAGAACAATTGTCTTGAGGGTCACCACCAGGCTGTTGCCCAGAATTTGGCGTAATGGTACGATTAGGCAGCCTCAGAAGCATCCATGCATGCTGCCCCTGCTGTTTCCTGTCCATTTCCGTGGTGTTTCCATCATTTTCTGAGGTTTTCAGGCAACCTTCCCTGTGCAGAGCTTTGGTCCCCTGCAAAAATGCTTGATGGGGTTCGTTATTCGAAACGAGCACCAGAGCATCGGGAGAAATTCGACTCGAATAACGAGCACCCGAGCATTTTAGTGCTCGCTCACCTCTAATAGTGACCACTGTGTACATGATACATGACCTGAAACGTGTGTGTGCTGTTTTCACAGGCCTAATCTCAGGAGATATGCTGCAGTATTGGCTTTTGCCTTTGCTGTTTTTAAAATCAATGAGGATCCAGAACTTCTTCCGAATATCACTCTGGGCTATCATCTTTTTGACGCTTCTGGGGATGACATGAGATCTGCACAAAGCGTCCTACAGATTCTGTCTGGTCCGCTTTACAACGTTCCAAACTATTCCTGTAGGAAACATGGGGAAGTTGCTGGATTTGTGGGATATTCCTTTGAAATGGAACACATCTTACAATTATACGGCTACAGCAAGGTGAGTCTGACCTGAGGCTGATGAGTCCTGGGGGTTTATAGAAATGGGCGGGTAGGATTAAAGCTCTACACACGGAGGCTTAAAGAGGACCTTTCACCACTCCTGACATGCCTATTTTCATAACATGCATTCTCCATGTAATAACAGTTCAGGAGAATCTATTCTTATGACTCTATATTGTGTCATTCCTTTATTATTAATACTAGAAGTTATAATTGAATTGCTATTTGTCTTCAGTAAGGGTACAGAGGGGAGGTAACAAGTTGGGGGTGTGTCCCTGCACAGTCTGAACATGGCAGCACTGATTGGATAGAGTCAGTCTATGCAGGGACACACCGCCAACTTGTTACCTCCCCTCTGTACCCTTACTGAAGACAAATAGCAATTCATTCATAACTTCTAGTGCAAATGATAAAGGAATGGCACAACATACAGACATAAGAATAGATGTTCCAGAATTGTTAGTTCGTGGGGAATGCATGGAGCTAATAAAACAGGCAAGTCAGGAGCGGTGAAAGATCCTCTTTAATCTCTAGCTCCTGTGGCATTAACCCATGCTCACCCTAAATTATCAGCTAACAACCAGCCATGATGGTCAAAATCGACAGGGACAAGTCCAGGAAACCTCCCGCAACACCCAAAACCAAAAGGCACAAAACAGAAATGGACAAACTCTGGAGAAAGAAGCTGGTGTTATCTCCGTCCAGAGCAGGCAAGATGGCACTGCCGGAAAGCCTGGACTAGTCAGGCGAAGGTGAGAGAGCAGAGGCGGGTGATCTCTCTCACCCTAGGGAGCCCGAAATCCCAGATCACGATTCTCCACTGACCAAACTGTTCTTCCAACAAGTCCTAACACATGCCCTGGCGCTAGTGCTAAAAGAACTGGGGGACATTAAACATGAGGTCAGTGGGCAACAGAGTGGAGGTGCTGGAGGGGGACCAGGCCTTGCTAACCTCACATTGCACAGCTTTAACAAAAAACATGGATGCCCACCTGGACTCCTTAAACCATGCATACCTATTGATAGAGGATTAAGAAAATAGAAGCAGGAGAAAGAATGTCCGTATCAAGGGTCTGCCAGAAATTATCTCTAATGCTGCGCTTCAGAAATCCACCATTAAGCTCTTCGCAACAGAACATAATCATAGAATACATTCACAAATCACTGAGACACACACCAAAACCGGGAGAGCCACCCAGATGTTATTTGCGGCCTGCTGAGTTACAGAGATACAGCCACCATTTTGCAAGCGGCGAGGGAGTGCAAGGATCTACAATTTGAAAACGCTTCCATCCATCTATTTCAAGACTTTGCCCCTTCTATGCTAGCCAAGAGACATACTCTGAAGCTCTTAACAGACTACCTGAAGAGTAACAACATAATGTTTAGGTGGCTCTTTCCGTTCGGCCTCATGTTCACCAAGGATGGCAAATGGTGTCCAATCAGGACAGCCACTGACCTCCCAGATGCCTGGTCGACCCTGGGTACCCCACCTCTGGCAATAGACTCATGGATGCAACTGATCCCACTGATTCCCAAGCTCCCAAGGCTGCCCCGCCAGGAGCCATGGTCAACATTGACGAAACACAAGTCCCCCAAATCCAAATCAAGACACCCCCAAGTGACATGGGATGAAAAGCCTTCGGAGGATCCGTTCTTCATGGACCGAACTATTGATCACTTGGATCTCTCAGGTCCATACTATTTTCAAGAACTCTCCACCGCACCGATCATATTGATCCTAGTTGGTGAGATTTACATTAGTATTGCGGTCGGGCCTCTGCATGCAGACAGCATTGTTTGTGGTTCTGAGCGATTTCTGGCAGTGATGGTTTTTGATTCTTGCTGCTTATTTTTTATTTTTATGTTTTAGATTGAATTCCTTTATTTGAGTGCTTATGACAGTATATAGTACACTGCATAACCCACAACAGTGAGCGTGGGTGGGTGACGTAATGTATAGTCAGGATATATAGGTTGATGTTTAACACCACTACACCCCTATATTCATCTCTCCCTCAGTGGTTGAACTTTGGCTTTAAGGCAATGTTCAAAATTGAATTAGTGGTTCACACCCTCGCCCCTAGTGAGGCGAGCCTTATTCCTGTTCACATGTTTTTACTTCTAATTTTTGTTAAGTTTACCATTTGCTATTCTGTGACACATTTCTACATCTCAAAGAGGGGGCATCCTCTCCCTCCACTACAAACACCTATGTTATCCCATGGCGAAGATAATAACTACAACACTTAATGTAAGGGGTTTTAACACCCCTCAAAAAATATCACAGGTCATCACTTTATTGAAGAAGGCCAAATATGAGGTGTGCTTCTTACAAGAAACACACTTTAAGAGTAACAGGATCCCTAACCTATGCCACTCTCATTATAGGCAATGGTTCCACAGCTCCTACCCCTCAGAGGAGTCGGTATAGCCGTGGCCAAACATGTCACTTTGAAGTCATAGTAACACAATCTGATCCAAATGGGCGCTTTTTATTTGTGAAAGGTACAATCGGGAGAATAATGGTGACACTGGGAAATTGAGAGATTTTGCTGAAGGCATACAGTTAGTAGGGGGAGACCTAAACATAGCATTAAACCCATTACTAGATACTTCCACAGGAACCTCAGCCCACTCACAAAAGGCTATTAGCAGCACACATAGGGCACTCAAAGATACTCACTTGGTGGACACCCTCACCAAAGATTACACATATTTCTTCTCAGTTCATGGGACTCTTCAAAGGTTGGACCAAACTTTCATATCAGAAACTCATTTATATATGCTTTCCGAAGCTACAATAGGGCCGATCACCATCTCAGACCATGCCTCAGTCTCGGTCTCACTTTACTTATCTGGTCTCCCTGCCAAGGAATGGATGTGGTGCCTCAATGAGACCCTCTTAGACTCTGAAGCCCACTCTGCCCCTATTGCACATAAACTGTCACTTTACTTTAAAGAAAACCAACAACAAGATACCTCCCCTACCATTGTCTGGGAAGCACACAAAGCCTTCATACGGGGGGAATTTATAGCTTTGGGTACCAAAGTTAAGAAAGAAAGGCAGAAAAAACTCAAATCCCTACTTTCATAAATTGCTGCCATAGAGACACTCCAGAAAAGATCCAAAGCTCTAGAATCTAAGAATTAGTAGAGCTATGTCAGCAGCCGAAAGATCTTCTGAAAATCAAATGCGCCAAAGCATACTAATATGCAAAATTGAAACAATATGCACATGGGGACAGGGGAAATAAACTGAGACACAATGTCATTAAAAGTATAAAGAATAAGAAGGGTCATATAGTGTCAAATACACATGAAATTGCTCAGGCCTTTGTTCCTATTATAGTGAATTATATAATTTACAATCCCACCCCTCCCCCAGGGATATGATATTAGACCAAAAATAGACCAATTTCTCAGGGCTCTAAAACTGCCAACTGCTAATCCAGAAGATTGTTCTAAACTATTAGCACCCATCACGGAAGAGGAGATAAGTAATATCATCAAATCTTTGCCCAATGGGAAGGCCCCGGAACCAGATGGCCTACAAGTCAGTTATTATTAAAAAAAAAACTACTACTATCCCTACTGTCACACCTCACAGGGTTGTGCACAGCCTTTCTGGGAGGGGAACAGCTACCTACACAATCACTTGAGGCGACCATTACTGTCCTCCCTAGGGAAAGATTTGAAAGAATGTGGCAATTACCACCCAATTTCACTCCTGAATGAAGATCTAAAAATATGGGCAAAAATCCTGGCACAAAGGATGAATGCCTTGACCCCAACTCTAATTCACCCCGACCAAGCGGGTTTTGTGAAAGGCAGGGAGGGCAATCTTCACTCATGCAGGATAATACATGCTATCCCCTATGCACACGCCAAGAAACTTCCACTGGTCCTTCTTGGCACAGACACTGAGAAGGCCTTTGACAGAGTATACTGGCTCTTCATGCAAACCATCCTTCAGCGCTTTGGGATACCTGAAGCCTTTTTCAGCGGTGATGACTCTTTACCATATACCTAGCGCCAGGATAAGGGATAATGGCAACCCTGTCGGGGGTCATTGAGATCAAAAACAGCACCAGACAGGGATGTCCTCTATCCCTAACACTGTTCATTCTAGTATTGGAGACCTTTCAACAAGATATTAGAGAAAATGAACAGATAGATGGACATAGTGTAGGGAACCAAACCCATAAATGTGCAGCATTTGCAGATGACCTCTTAATACTTTTCGCAAACCCATGGAAATATTTCCACATATTATGGATTTGTTTGAACTTTTTGGCATACAGTAGTTTCTAACTTCAAAGTCAATTATCATAAATCCGAAGCCCTCAACATCACTTTACCCCCGAGGAGCACAGAATTTCTCAAGAAAAACTTCTTATTCAAATGGCAAACATCCCAGATAACATATTTAGGGATAAAAATTACCAATAACACTAATCACCTATAAAAAGCCAAGACCCAATTATAATCTCTTTCACTCCCATATGTCTTCTGGATGGGACACATAAATATACTTCAATCGTATATACTGTCCAAATTCCTGTATGTACTCCAAATGGTGCCCATCCATATATCACTGCCCTTCTTTCAACACTCTCAATCTATTTTTACAACCTTCTTGTGGGGAAAGAAGAGGCCCAGAATAGCATATGACAGATTAGCCATGGCACGAGCGAAGGGAGGCTTTGGCCTGCCACACCTCAGAATATATAAACTAGTCTCGGCTCTGGATAGTATTTTAATATTTCTCTTGTATAGTGATGCTTCAGGGTATGTTGGCCCTGCATGGCAGGTATTAATACATCTGTACCGTGACGCTTTAAGAACAGTAACCTAACTGCCCGTTGGGGTTTTCAGTAGGTAGTTGTAGAATCAGTGTCCGGGTGCTGTGGAGCTACTCCTAGTCACTATATGTTGCTGACAAAGTGCATTAAGCTGATGAGCTCAGCGTTTACCTTTGACAGGCTTGAGTATCCAGGTATTGCCAATTTTGCTAGCGTCCTAGAAAATGGTAAGTGCCATCATGTAGCTTGACGTGGCCAGTGTCCAGGAGAAATGGCGGCCTTTAGGGTGACTTTCTCCTCCTGCACATTTCTTAAGTTGCTTGTAAGGTAAGGAGCTCCTGAGGGGCTGCCTGACCTCTTTACTCCATGATGTTCTTCTCCACACTACACTCTACACTACTCTATCACCTCTAACCATAGAGGGTATCTATATAAGTTACGTGTCAATACCATCTAGTGGTGAAAAGGGTTATTACAGCCTAGGAGGTTCTTACGACATATACAATAACTTTGATAACAGATTACAATTACATGGCTATACAAAATACAGTTTGTAGTGTCCCTTTTACACACATAGCACAATTATGTGGGACACTGCAGATGTAATACATAGATAGTGGAGCACAGTGGTGACACACAACAGAGGTGTCAGTTCATGCCGATAACACAAACTGTGTAGGAGACTGAAAACTCAGCTTGGTCATCAAATATTATAGATACCTTAAAGAGCTGCAGTCCAAGAAATTGGCAGATTAATATTAATGTAGATTAATGTAAAGTAATGCACCACTGCCTCAATAATCATATGGCTGCAGTCCAATCAGAATGTCCTGTAAAGAGAGCAAATGAGTTACAGTTTGTATTCACACCCCATTTTTTCGCATTACATCCACAAGCTGTACTTTCTTGGGATTTTTATATGATATTGCAAAAATGTGGCTTGAATTTGTATTCAGCCCCCTTGAGTGAATACTTTGTAGGACCACTGTTTGCTGCAATTACAGCTGCAAGCCTTTTGGGGTCTTTCTCTACCAACTCTTTGCCTATTGTTCTTTGCAGAAGAGCTTGCACTCAGTCAGATTGGATGGAGAGCGTAAGTGAACAACAATTTTCAAGTCTTGCCACAGATTCTCAAGGTCTAACACATGGATATGCTTTTATCTAAACCCCTCCATTGTAGCTCTGGCTGGATGTTGAGGGTTGTTGTCCTGCTGAAAGTCTTTTGCAGTTTCCATCAGGTTTTCCTCCAGGATTGCCCTGTATTTAGCTCCATCCATCTTCCCATCAACTCTGACCAGCTTCCTGGCCTCCTCACAGATCATATTTTCAGTGTTTGCAGAGTACTGTTGTATTGTGGACAGAAACCCGCATGCTAGTTTTATTTTACAGGTTGCTCTGACTTACAGTATGCATTTGGAAGTGTCGCTGCCTCCATCTTTGTCATTCATGCCTAACAGCAGTAGTGCAGTAAATACTTGGAGTCTGATCTCCCTGTATTCTGAAACCTGTTGGCACAAAGAGAGATACCCTTATAGAGTAGGTTCTCTTCTAAAGATGTCACCTTGCCATGGTAGATGGCACATTAACACTTAATTTTAAAAAATGAATAGAATAGAATATGTTACGTACACGCACATGGACAATGGTTGTAGAATCAATACGAGAAGTTTTACCAAACCCTAAGAGTGTTATCTGGTGCCTCCCTGGTATTTGCTCTTTATCCCCTGTACAAGGGATGTGGACCTCGTTGCAGGTATAGTGAACAGACTGATACTCCTAGGATTGTCCCGTGTACTTGGCATCTGATCTATAGGGGTCTGGAAGACTGGTGCAAAGCATCAGAGACACATACATGGCACACTCAGATGCCGCGATTATGTATGAACACAGCATCTGAGGGGTATCGCAGCTCCCTGTCATTGCACCTGCTACTGCATCTGCTTTGCAAAATTCTGTGAAGCAGCCGAGTCGAATTTTCCAAAACTTTGCTCATCTCTACTTCTCTTGTTCAATAATTTTTATTGAAGTTTTTCGTATATTTATAACATACGAAATTGGAAATAATCGGACATATGTATGTTCAGAACATAAGTTTTACAGAGTCATTGTATTGACACACTGGGCTTCTTCTGAGCCGCAATCCTCCAACTGTTATTGAAGGATATGAGTACGGTATATCAAATTGTCCTGAGTCGACGTAAGACTATAGATAACATACATCTTCTGTCCAAACATTTATAGAAAATTATATAAAGAAAATAAAAGAAAGAAAAACAAATATACAACAGTAAATAACAAGTAAATACGGTCCAATAATGAAATGTCTTAGGTAATATAGTATTTTCCACATTTCTCAGTCTATACCTTTAGTTATATCTATTTCTTGTTTAGTTATTCTATGCATCTAATAATGGCATATATTTAGATGACATCCAAATGTCCCATTGTATTTGAAAGTTATTAAGGAGCTGCTTGCTTCTCGCTGCCATATATTCATATCTGCAGTTAATGTTAATTTTTTTGATGACAGTAGATATGTCAGGGATGGAGTCCGGCTTCCATTTAGCTGCTATAGATTGTATAGCCGAGGTGAGTATGTGGTGACATACGGTCCTATGTTTTTATCAACGAGATCTATATCTAGTCTCAATAGATAGAAACTAGGATTAAGGGAAGTTATTATTCCTAGTGAGCCAAAGATCTGATTTTTTATGTCTTTCCAAAATTGGGATATTTTTGGACATTCCCAAAAAATGTGTAGTAATGTCCCTATGCCACCACATTCTCTCCAGCATTTGTTTGACGTATCTTTAAATATTTTTGACAGTCTGTGTGGTGTATAGTACCAGCGGAAAATTAGTTTTGCAAATGTTTCATAGTGGTCTGAGTATAAATAACTTTTCATTGAGGATATATAGATCTTTTGCCATTGAATTTTGGAAATAGTTATATTGAGGTCTTTTTCCCATTTTTTACATGGTTTGTAGGGGCTGTCATATAATCTTCAGTTAAGTGGGAGTAGACTAATTTTAGACCTTTTTGTTTCATCTGATGATTGGTCTTATTAAGTTCCATAAAAATCAATGGTGGTACTTTTGGAAAGGTAAGTTTGGTATTGTTCAAAACAGTTCTTATTTGTAAGTAAATATATAAATCTGTCTTTGGTAACGTATATACCGTATTTTTCGGCCCTTAGTAGGGGGGAAAATGCGGTGCGTCTTATAGAGCAAAAACAAGTGACGCTGCGTCAGGTCATAGTGCGCGCCAGCAGGGAAGAGAGTGGAGCGTGGGACCCGAGGGCAGCAGCAGCGCAGGACAGATAAGTAAGGTTTTTATAAGTGGCTGGGTGGGCTGATCTGAGGTCTGATGGGGGCACAATACGCTGATCTGAGGTCTGATGGGGGCACAAGACGCTTATCTGAGGTCTGATGGGGGTACAAGACGCTGCTCTGATGGGGGCACAAGACGGTGCTCTGAGGTCTGATGGGGCACAATATGCTGATCTGAGGTCTGATGGGGGCACATACTGTTGATCTAAGGTCTGATGGGGGCACAAGACGCGATCTGAGGTCTGATGGGGACACATTAGGCTGATCTGAGGTCTGATGGGGGCACAAGACGCTGATCTGAGGTCTGATGGGGACACAGGCTGATCTGAGGTCTGATGGGGGCACATACTGTTGATCTGAGGTCTGATGGGGGCACATACTGTTGATCTGAGGTCTGATGGGGGCACATACTGTTGATCTGAGGTCTGATGGGGGCACATACTGTTGATCTGAGGTCTGATGGGGCACATACTCTTGATCTGAGGTCTGATGGGGGCACATACTGTTGATCTGAGGTCTGATGGGGGCACATACTGTTGATCTGAGGTCTGATGGGGGCACATACTGTTGATCTGAGGTCTGATGGGGACACAGGCTGATCTGAGGTCTGATGGGGCACATACTGTTGATCTGAGGTCTGATGGGGGCACATACTGTTGATCTGAGGTCTGATGGGGGCACATACTGTTGATCTGAAGTCTGATGGGGGCACATACTGTTGATCTGAGGTCTGATGGGGGCACAAGATGCTGATCTGTGGTCTGATGGGGACACATTAGGCTGATATGAGGTCTGATGGGTGCACAGTGAGATGGTATGGGGGCACAGTGGGCTGATATGGGGCCATAGTGGGCTGATCTGAGGTCTGTTGGGGGTCTGACATGGAGGGCTGATGGAGTTCTGACATGGAGGGCTGATATGGGGGTCTGATGTGATGTCCTGAAATTTATGGGCAGTCTGATAAGAGGATCTGATGAAAAATATTTTTTTATTATTTACCTACTCTAAAACCTAGGTGCGTCTTATAGGCCGAAAATACGGTATTTCACTGAGTTTTGTAAAGTTAGACATTATATCACCTTGATATAGTTGTTGGATATAAGTAATCCCTCTATTTATCCATGGAATCAGAGAAATGTCTGATAGTAGTGGTTCTAGTACTTTAATGGGAATTAGTATATCTTTTAGAACTTGGACATGTTTGCAAATATTCTGAAATTTATGCCAAATTGTGATGGTATCTCTTACAATTGGAGAAGTAGTTTTTATGGCTTGAGTTCCTGATATATTAGCTAAAACAAGATTTTTTAGTTGGAGATCTGTGTGTAGTTTGCTTTTCATTTTTACCCACAGTTTTTCAGAGGATTTTTTACACCATTCCATGGATTGATTATTGAGACTAGCCATATGATAGGCTGGGAGATCTGGTATTCCCATTCCTCCAGATTTCACATTTCTATTTAATATGTACATAGCTATTCTAGGTTTTTTATTGCCCCATATAAATCTATTTAATTGGGATTGAAATCTTTGCATGATGTGCTTTGGCATAGTTAATGGAATCGTACGAAAAGCATATAATAGTTTAGGGAGTATAAACATTTTATACATGTTTATTCTACCCCACCAGGAAATCTCATTTTTGTTAAGGTTATCAATATCTTTCTGTATTTGTACATAGAGAGGGTTATAATTACATTTGACCATATCTTCTATGGGGAAAGTTATATTAATCCGCAGATATGGAATAGAGTCGTTACTCCACATATAGGGATGAGTAGCCTGTAGGATAATTTTTTCAGTGTATGATATATGCATATCTAAAATTAAAGACTTTGTATCATTAATAGAGATGAGCAAGCACTAAAATGCTCGGGTGCTCGTTATTCGAGTCGAACTTTTACCCAAGGCTCGGGTGCTCGTTTCGAGTAACGAACCCCATTGAAGTCAATGGAAGACTCGAGCATTTTTGCAGTGGAACAAGGCTCTGCCTAGGGAAGGCTGGGTGAAAACCTGGAAACCTCAGAAAATGATGGAAACACCACGGAAATGGACAGGAAACAGCAGGGGCAGCATGCATGGATGCCTCTGAGGCTGCCTAATCCCACCATTACCCCAAATTCTCAGGCAACAGCCTGGTGGTTACCCTCATTGCAATTGTGCTCACCCAGACCAAGAAAGGCGAGGCACATGCCCATCACATGTTAGGGAAGAACCCAACTAGGTGCAACGAAGGTCCATCACCGCCTGCAGGTGACACCACTGCTCATGCTGGCACTGCTGTGCTATTCCCCGCCCCACAATGCAGGCATAAGCCTGACACAGCCTGGTGACAGCGTAGTGACACCAACAAGTGACCAAGTTAGATTGAGGTAGCAGTCAAATGTCTGTAGGTGAGCCTCCCAAAAATTTGTTTTGTAGTGTCTGTAGTTGACCCTTCTGTAAAATATATTTTTTTTTTCCTGTTATTATTTTATGTACAACCCATGGCTGGCATGGTGGGAATATATAGGTTTTGCGTCACAGACGGTCCACTGCACCGTTACATTTTCTTCATCATTGCCAATTACTTTTTCAAAAACTGTTGTCTGGCAATGATAAAGGGGAAGGTGAATCCACTGCGAAAGAAAAGTGTCATCCTCCTACAATTCTACAATTGCTCTCAATTGAAAAGGGGATGTTCTTGCCGTGGCCTTCCTCATAGTGGCCGCTTCTGCGGACGACAGAGGTGGTGTACCTACTGACAGCCTGACCGAACACGATGGCAGATGGGGAGACACTCCCTCATGTAAAATTGTTTTGGAGTGTCTGGGGTTGACCCTCCTGTAAAATAGTTTTATAATTTTTTTAGTTTTTCCTGTTATTAGTTTATCTACAACCCATGGCTGGCATGGTGGGAATATATAGGGAAGCACCCAAATAGGTGCAACGAAGGTCCATCACCCATGCCCATGCTGGCACTGCTCTCCTATCCCCAGCCACATGATGCAGGCATAAGCCTGACACAGCATGGCGGTGACACCAACAAGTGACCAAGTTACATGAGGTAGCAGGTGAGCCACCCAAAAATTTAGCCTGACGCAGCATGGCGGTGACAACAGAGTGGCCGAGATAGACTGAGGTAGCAGGACGTGAAGCACGGATGGTAATTCGAAGGTGGAGGAGGAGGGGTTGGAGGAAGTGGCATAGTAATTCTGAGAAACCGTGAACGAGGTAGGCCCCGCAATCCTCGAAGTGGGCAGTACATGAGCGGCCCCAGGGTCAGACTCGGTCAGAGTATGTGAAATGCTCAGGGTGGCCAAACGCCGGGCTCGATGGCGGACCCGTTTCAGGTTATCGATTGTCGAAATGTTGGCTTACATCAAGTTTAGTATCTGTTCTTATCAGTTGCTGTGGATGTTGGTGGTAAAATGGTGAGCATAGCTGCTTCCCAAGCAGATGACCTGGGTTCGATTCCCGTCTATCGCAGGAGGCAATTAAAAGAAGAACCAAAAAAAAATCTGTACAATATCTAATACGTCCCCTAAATTGTTTGGAGAGAGGGCCTGTAGGTGGGGGGCAGGCTGAGGGGAAGGAGGTTGAGCTTGAAGAGCCAGAGGAGTGCCCCCTGGGCTCGCGTGTGTGGTGGTGACAACAGCCGGATGGAGTTTGAATGACGACGCAGGACCCCAACTTAAAAATTTAGCATCAACCGGTACGGTTGTCAATTCTGAAATTTGTCAAGTGGGGCATGTGTTGTATGCATTCCTCTCAGTTTAATACCGTATACGGCACCTATCCGGAAAAATAGTTTGGAGAGAGAGAAAGAGAGGAAAAAGACGTATTTTTAAAAGTGACTTTCAGTATAGATCAGTTAAAGAGAAAGAAAGGATTTTATGAAATGGATTTGTATTACTGAGAGCAAAAGAAACTATTTTATTACATGACATGACGTGCAGTATAGATGTCAGGTCTGGTCACCGGAGAACATAGGTTTCTATGTTTTGCTTGGTATTCTGAGTTTTTGTGTGTTTCTGTTTAGTGCCTACGCCTTGCCTTGGTTTTTGGAGCCAACGCCCATCTTCATGTTTTGTTTGTCTACTTAGGGTTAATACTCAGGTGCTGGGCTGAGTGGCTTCTCTGAATCTGGTCCATTCAGAACCTGGGGGTGGGATATCTTCCGGCATAAATACCTACCTTCCTCTCTGCTCTTTGCTGGTTTTTGCAAATCCTTGCTATTCCTGCTTGTGCGTTGTATTGTGTATCCTGACTGCTTAATTGACCCTTGGCTCGTATCTGACTACTCTACCGTCTTCCGATTTGGTACTTCGTTATCTCTGGTTTTCTGACGCGGCTAGTTGACTACTCTTCTGTGTTTTGTTCGTCTCTGTTTGTTGTCCCTTTTCCCTGCACCTTAGTCAGAGTAATTGCAGTCCTCGTGGTTGTCGCCGTGTCGTCTAGGACACGGAGGCAAGTAGGCAGGGACAGGGGTTGGGGAGAGCTCAGGGATCACATCTCCCTTTTCTGTGTACCCCAACCTTGACAATAGATCACTTGGAGATAAAAAGGGGAATGTGCAGACTTGGGCTGCTATAGTGC
>ONZH01000290.1:0-17828 GCA_900303285.1 Rhinella marina
TGTGAAAAATAATATTACCTAGGTATCTATATTGCCCAACATTGGATACTGTAGGAAGTGGAAGACCAAACACATGCTGCCAACAGGGTTCCGCAAATTCCTGGTCCACCTGCAAATTCCTGGTCCACAATGTCAAGGAGGTCGAGATTCTGTTGATGAGCAAGAAGTCCTTCTGTACTGAAATCGCCGACAACGTCTCCATCTAAGAACCTAAAGACCATTGTGGAGAGAGCGGCACAGCTCGCCATCAAAGTGAGGAACCCCAACGCCAGACTGCGCAGAGAAGATAACGAATAAATATCTCTGTGGTTATTTTTGCTAAATAAAATTTAAATAAACACCAAAAAAAAAATTCATCTGTTCCTGTGCCTGATCCACCCAAGTTGAATCTGTCCCATCATGAGAAAGTCCCCCCAAGGAGTCCCCGCTGTAACTTGCTTCCCATACAACTACCTCAACCCCTGACACCTGGGTCTCGCCATTGTCCACCACCTCCTCAGACAACACTGGTAAATCCACACTGTCAGCACACGGAAACAGCAAAAGGTCTTGCGAATTGGGATAGAGAATGTTCTGGGCTAGCACATCAGGGAAGGGGTGACTATGGGGTTCCAGGGAGTACGTGACCACATGCAATATCCATTTAAAAGTCATGCCACACTTGATCTAGCTCATAATTGACAATTGTACCGGTTGATGCTAAATTTTTAAGTTGGGGTCCTGCGTCGTCATTCTAACTCCATCCGGCTGTTGTCACCACCACACACGCTAGCCCCAGGGGGCACTCCCCTGGCTCTTCCAGCTCAACCTCCTTCCCCCCAGCCTGCCCCCCCACCTACAGGCCCTCTCTCCAGTTCCAGTTTCCAGTTTTATTTGCGCAAACTGCAAACATTTTTATTTTTGGGATAGGTGTGAAAAATAATATTACTTGCGTATCTATATTGCCCAACATTGGATACGGTAGCAAGTAGAAGACCAAATACATGCTGCCCACAGGGTTCCGCAAATTCCTGGTCCACCCGCAAATTCCTGGTCCACAATGTCAAGGAGGTCGAGGTTCTGTTGATGAGCAAGAAGTCCTTCTGTACTGAAATCGCCGACAATGTCTCCATCTAAGAACCTAAAGACCATTGTGGAGAGAGCGGCACAGCTCGCCATCAAAGTGACGAACCCCAACGCCAGACTGCGCAGAGAAGATAACGAATACATTTCTCTGTGGTTATTTGTGCTAAATAAAAGTTAAATAAACACCAAAAAAGCTTTATCTGTTCCTGTGCCTGATCCACCCAAGTTGAATCTGTCCCATCATGAGAAAGTCCCCCCAAGGAGTCCCCACTGTAACTTGCTTCCCATACAACTACCTCATCCCCCGACACCTGTGTCTCATCATTGTCCACCACCTCCTCAGACAACACTGGTAAATCCACACTGTTAAATCCACACGGAAACAGCAAAAGGTCTTGCGAATTGGGGCAGAGAATGTTCTGGGCTAGCACATCAGGGAAGGGGTGACTATGGGGTTCCAGGGAGTACGTGACCACATGCAATCTCCATCTAAAAAGTCATGCCACACTTGATCAATCTCATAATTTACGACTGTACCGGTTGATGCTAGATTTTTAAGTTGGGGTCCTGTGTCGTCATTCTAACTCCATCCGGCTGTTGTCACCACCACACGCTAGCCCAGGGGGCACTCCTCTGGCTCTTCCAGCGAAGCCTCCTTCCCCCCAGCCTGCCCCCCCCCACCTACAGGCCCTCTCTCCAAACAATTTACGTCTTTGTCCTATCTTTCTCTCTCTCCAAACCATTTTTCCGGATAGCTGCCATATACGGTTTTAAACTGAGTAGTATACATACCACACTTGATCAATCTCATAATTTACGACTGTACCGGTTGATGCTAAATTTTTAAGTTGGGGTCCTGCATCGTCATTCTGAATACATCCGGCTGTTATCACCACCACACACGCTAGCCCAGGGGGCACTCCCCTGGCTCTTTCAGCGAAACCTCCTTCCCCCCACCTACAGGCCCTCTCTCCAAACTATTTACCCGGATAGGGGACGTATTAGATATTGTACTGATGTTTTTTGTTTTTCTTCTTTTAATTGCCTCCTGACCTGTGATAGGCAGAGCATGGACACGTCCCCTTAGCTGCAGTGGGAAAGATACTCCCCTGGCCAGAGCAAGCTCTTTTTCCATTTTCCGTGGTGGAAAAATCCATGAACTATAAGGTCCCAAGATAGGGGATGTATACGGTATTAAACTGAGAAGAATCGATACCATACCGGTTGATGCAACAGTTTTTCTAAATCCATTCTGGCTGTTGTCACCACCACACACGCTAGCCCAGGGGGCACTCCTCTGGCTCTTCCAGCGAAACCTCCTTCCCCCCACCTACAGGCCCTCTCTCCAAACTATTTACCCAGATAGGGGACGTATTAGATATTGTACTGATGTTTTTTGTTTTTCTTCTTTTAATTGCCTCCTGACCTGTGATAGGCAGAGCATGGACACATCCCCTTAGCTGCAGTGGGAAAGATACTGAGCAAGCTCTTTTTCCGTTTTCCGTGGTGGAAAAATCCATGAACTATAAGGTCCCAAGATAGGGGACGTATACGGTATTAAACTGAGAAGAATCAATACCATACCAGTTGATGCAACAGTTTTTCTAAATCCATTCTGGCTGTTGTCACCACCACACACGCTAGCCCAGGGGGCACTCCTCTGGCTCTTCCAGCGAAACCTCCTTCCCCCCACCTACAGGCCCTCTCTCCAAACTATTTACCCGGATAGGGGACGTATTAGATATTGTACTGATGTTTTTTGTTTTTCTTCTTTTAATTGCCTCCTGACCTGTGATAGGCAGAGCATGGACACGTCCCCTTAGCTGCAGTGGGAAAGACACTCCCCTGGCCAGAGCAAGCTCTTTTTCCGTTTTCCGTGTTTGAAAAATCCATTAAATATAGGGTCCCAAGATAGGGGACGTATACGGTATTAAACTGAGAAGAATCGATACCATACCGGTTGATGCAGCAGTTTTTCTAAATCCATTCTGGCTGTTGTCACCACCACACATGCTAGCCCAGGGGGCACTCCTCTGGCTCTTCCAGCGAAACCTCCTTCCCCCCCACCTACAGGCCCTCTCTCCAAACAATTTACCCGGGTAGGGGACGTATTAGATATTGGACTGATTTTTTTTTGGTTCTTCTTTTAATTCCCTCCTGCGATAGACGGGAATCGAACCCGGGTCAACTGCTTGGGAAGCAGCTATGCTCACCACTTTATCACCAACAGCCACAGCAACTGATAAGAACAGATACTAAACTTGATGTCAGCTGCAGTGCCAGCATGAGCAGTGGTGTCACCTGCAGGCGGTGATGGACCTTCGTTGCACCTATTTTGGTGCTTCCCTAACATGTGATGGGTATTTGCCTCGCCTTTCTTGGTCTGGGTGAGCACAATTGCCATGAGGGTAACCACCAGGCTGTTGCCTGAGAATTTGGGGTAATGGTGGGATTAGGCAGCCTCAGAGGCATCCATGCATGCTGCCCCTGCTGTTTCCTGTCCATTTCCATGGTGTTTCCATCATTTTCTGAGGTTTCCAGGTTTTCACCCAGCCTTCCCTAGGCAGAGCCTTGGTCCCCCGCAAAAATGCTTGAGTCTCCCATTGACTTCAATGGGGTTCGTTATTCAAAATGAGCACCCAAGCATCGGGAAAAGTTCGACTCGAATAACGAGCACCCGAGCATTTTAGTGCTCGCTCATCTCTATTATATACCAATTCCCAGATAGGGTCCCAGTATATATATTTTGTGAAGCATTTCCATCTGACACAGCTAGCGACAGGGGACGGACTGCAGTGGGCCAAGTAATGGGGGAGAGGAGTGGAAAAGGCAGCATGTCCAGCAAGGGCAGGGGTACACTGGGTCAGGCCTTTGCCAATTTTTTGTCAACCCAGCCAGACTGTACCACCTGTCCACGGGTTAGGCAGAGTAGGGACGGAACTGTACCGCGAGATAGTGAGGGAGTATGTTGCAGACCAGACCAGCGTCCTGAGCGATGACTCCACGCCATACAATTATTGGCTGTCCAAGCTGGACAAATGGCCTGAACTGGCGCAGTACGCCTTGGAGGTGCTGGCCTGCCCTGCCGCTAGCATACTGTCGGAAAGGGTCTTTAGTGCTGCTGGGGGGATAATCACCGAAAAACCTTTCCGACAGGCTGACGTTCATCAAGATGAACAAGTTGTGGATATCCCCCCCACTTCTCTTCCCCACCGCAGGATAGCAGCTGAAGTCCATAAGAGCCCTTGTATCCTCCTCCTCTTCCTCCGCCTCCTCCTCCTCTATTTAGTTTTGCTCTGAAAGAAAACTTCCATGTGACTAAGAACAATAGTTCAGACATTAGTTACTTATTGTACGGTACATGTGTCTTATTTAACTAAGCCTTTCTTTTCTTTCTTTCTAATTGTTTTTCAAATAAAAAATAAACCAAGACGTAAAATTGAAGCTTATGCATGTAAACTAAAATTGATTTGAAACAAGTACCTTATTAGAAAAAAAGACTCAAGAAAAAAGAATCAATGTTGAAACAAAAATGTGTCTTGTAAGCAATCTTGAGTGAAATGTGTTGACACAGCATCACATTCTGTAGCCCCATTTTGCATGCTTTTTAAAGTGCAGCCATCTCGATCCGGGAGAGATGAATAATTGACTGATCACTGCATAATTCAACATATTCTTGTAGAAATTCAAGGTCTGGCAAATTTGAAGCTTTTCTTCTTTATTGAGACTGAGGTTAAAGTTTCAATCAACCTTGAAGAAACACATTTAAATAACACAAGGATGCATGATTTATTAAGATGCATATTCTTTATTTTTCTCCCTCCTTCACTATTAAGTACATTTTTTTATATATGTGAACATAGTTTATATGTTGTTAACAACACTAATGTATACAAAAAGACATTTACATAGGTTAAAAAACACAAATTGTAATTTTGGGTCATGACACTGTCCTCATTAGTCTTTACTTACTTTTATTGCTATACAAAAACACCAATTCATTAGCTTAACAAGCTTGCTGAGAGCTTTCTGCTGTGAAAAGTGACTGCGCAGATAAATCAGAGAAAAGTAATGTGAAATTTTTGCTAGAATAACTATTTATCACTGTATATCAATCTCATATTTAAACAAAGGTATATCCTAAGTCCATAGTGTAAATGTTACATTTAAGAATAGCAACATATTCATTGTGTAATAAAAAAGTTTCACAAAAATTACAAAAAATGTTCTTTTACTTTCTAGATAATTCCTAGGTCAGCCACAATGTTACAAGAATATTTGCTGTTTGCTGTTGTGTTGTAGTGTCATCAAAACCTGACCATTAGGCTGACATGGTGATAATACATAGGAAGTAAGCCAGTCCCTTTCTACAACAGCACTCTGTGGCCCATGCATATTTTAGCTGAAAGTTAGTGGGGACTACAGGAGCTGAAGGGAAAGTAGGGTAAGAGAAGGCTTATAATATTAGGAACACACTGAACAAAAGTTATTGAGTGTCAATAATGTTATGATGGAGTAAAGTGAGTAAGGGGTTGTTCACATATTCAGTTATTTCCATCAGTTATTGTGAGCCAAAGCCAGGTGCGGGTCAAAAACACCAAACAGGTGCAGGTCTTTTCATTACACCTGATCTCTGTTTAGTGTCCACTCCTGGTTTTGGCTGACAATAACTGATGGAAATAACTAGGGATGAGCGAACCGAACCGTAACGAACCAGATTCGTTACGAACTTTCCCAAAAGTTCGGTTCGTCACCGAACCGAATTTTGACAAAGTTCGTAACGAATCTGGTTAAAATAACGGCGACGCAAAATATACGCATATTTATTGAGAATGTACGCTAATGCGTACGGATTCCATTAAGTAGCGTACTTTTAACAACGCTACACTGTATGTTCGTTACTTGAGTAGGAATGTTCGCAGACGCAGTATATGAGTACGCTAATGCGTACATATTCAGTTAAGTAGCGTACCTTTGACAACGCTAGACTGTATGTTCGTTACTTGTGTAGGAATGTTTGCGGACGCAGTGCATGCATACGCTAATGCGTACATATTCATTTAGTTAAGTAGCGTACCTTTGACAACGCTAGACTGTATGTTCGTTATTTGTGCGGGAATGTTCGCATTAGCGTACGCATTAGTGTAGATTCTAAAATATGCGTAGATTTTGCGTCGCCGTTGTTGAAGTCACTTGGATTTTTTCCACTTTTTTCATTGTAATAGCAACTGCAAATAAACGAAACTGTACCCTATCTGACTCCCATTATTGTAGAAGCAATTATTCAGCCGTTATAGCAAGGTTCGTTTTAGGTTCGGTTCGTACGAATCCGAACTTCAAGAAAGTTCGCCGAAGCGAACCGAACCGAACTTTTCAAAAGTTCGCTCATCCCTAGAAATAACTGATAAAATAACTGATATGTGAACAACGCCTAACACATTGAAACTAGAGTTGAGCGAACGTGCTCGTAACAAGCACTGTACTGCTCGATCCCCTGCGCTCACATGGACGCAGCCATCCGGATCCGTCCTCCTCACCCGACGGATCCGGATGCCTGTGCCCATGCGCAGGGGATCCGAGCAGTACAGTGCTCGTTACAAGCACGTTCGCTCAACTCTAATTGAAATGTTATGAGAATATATGAGGACTTAAGGCAATATTTAGAGGTGTTTAAGTAATATGTAGCAGTGTTTAAGTTTAGTAGGGTGTATTCTTTGGGGGGTCCCCGGATATTTCCTCCATGTCTTTGCAGGACATTTGGAGAATTGTATCAGACCATTTTAAAGATATAGTAAGATATCCATCAGCACAGAATTTTGAGCATTTGCAGGTCACTATAATGTATCACTGACCAAAATAATTATTTCTGTTGTATCCATAACAATATAAAAGCAATAATAATATACAGATTCACTAATGTTATGGAGCTGAATTACAGGGTTTCTTGTGTTTTAGTTGCAAAACAGGCATCTGTTGACTTTTACCTAAAGGATCTGAAATATTCAGAGCTTAAAATAAAGTCAGCAGCAAAGAATAGCAGGAAGTACTGTATATTTTGAGCTATAAAGAACTGTAGTAGTACATGTCTCAAAGGCTTTTCTCCTGTTACCCATGTATGTTCTCAGATTTGCTTTACATAACCGAAAAGAAACATTGACTGGAAGTCACCATACAAAGTAGAGACTTAAAGAGCCATAACCATATAATGCTATAACCATATAATTACAATTTAATATAAAGGAGTGGATCGGATCACTCCTAACTGCAAACATTGGACAGGACAAAAAAGGATGGAAAACAACTCCATTCAACCATGTAAGGGATTACCTAGAAAAAGTATATCTCATCTACTGCCTGTTGTAAATAATGCCTGTCTCCCCTCCTAGAATTTACCTTTAAGATATATTAGGAGACCTTACGATCAAATATTTTCTACCCTCATTAGTTCAAATAATCCAGAAAGAATTCAAAGATTCCAGAAAAGCAAAGAAGGACTACAAGTAGCAGCAGCACACTACTTTCTGGACAAAGGCACATGCAAACATTGAAAAGATGAATAAATGTAAACTACATTACTTTTTACTTACTATATGCAAATTAGAAGCTCTTTCTGCATATTTTTGATCAAGAATATGTTGAGCCCATCTACCAATCACAAGGTGGCCTCTATCAGACCTACACTAACAGTCTTGCCTCTTGTGTGCTTTTGGCCTACAAATTTTAGGGGGAAGAAGAATCCAGCTTTGGGCCACACTGATTAAAAGCACTAGGCAGAAGGGCGGGAATGCACGGTCTAATAGGGGAAGCCACTCCCCTAAATATACAATGTAAAAGAGAGTTAGACCAGCACCTCCAAACTACGTATAAAGGAAATTCAGGTGCACACTACCATGACTGCAATCCAAAAGCAAACAAAAACTATAAGTAGCAGCACAATGAAATGCATTAAGAAGACTTGTATTTATTATATTATACTATAAAATACATTAAAAAGATTCAAGTAGATTCAATAATCTCTGGAATTGCTTTGAATATGTGTCTATATGCAACAGGCCAAGGAAGGGGGTAATGTAGAGGACAGGAGATGATGGTACTAATTACTCACAGTGGCTGTCCTTAGTATGGTGTCCTCTCTGTAGCTGTGCAGGGATGGGAAGTAAGCAATCCCTGGCCTTGGGGTTCCTGTATGGTGTTATGTGGTGTGTCCTTGGTGTAGGTAAATTTTGAGGTGCAAGCCAGAGGTTCCAAATGGTGGCAGTTGGGTGGTTCGCACAAGCACATTTAAATATAAGTACAGTCCTTACAGGTAGCGTAGACAATTTCCCCAAATGCCATGTCTGGGGAAGGGTAGGCAGTATACGTGTCCCCTCTCACTGATTGGGCTGCACAGTCTCTCGAATACAACCTAAAGGGTGCACTTTCTCTATTTTCAGATCTGCATATTCACAGTATTCTCAGCAGGGACAGTTTATTTCTTTAATGTAGCAGGGAAGTCTATAGCCCAAGTATAAGCGTTACCTTCTTTGACAGGTACTCTGCATTCCCCCTTGTATGGCCATCAATCCTTCTGTTAGTATCAGTAACTTTCTAGCTGCACACAGCCTACAACAGACTCCACTGCATCTCACCAAAGTGAGGGGTGAAGCCAGCCTACACCTAAGAACTGTAATCATGGGGCTGGAATGTCAGTTAACTGCATACTCCCCACACATACTCCCCCCATGTTCCCTCTAATAATGATGGTTAGGGGACAGACTGAGCTGCTGATGACTTCAGTCAGCAAAGGATAGTGCTTACCTCTGCTGCCTGTATAGCATAAATACTTGTACATGATGGAGAGCGGCTACAAAACTATCTACACGCTACTATGCAGACATCAGGGATAAGTGCCACTCTCTGCTGCTGCTGCTACTGAGCCACCAATATTAGAATATGATACACACACAGCCAACCATCATCCTTTATTGTGAGACAAGTAGTTGGCCACTAGAGATGAGCGAACGTGCTTGTAACGAGCACTGTAGCGCTCGGCTCCCCTGCGCTCGCATGGGCGCACGCATCCGGATCCGTCGGGTGAGGAGGACGGATCTGGATCCCTGCGCCCATGCGAGCGCAGGGGAGCCAAGCTCTACGGTGCTCGTTACGAGCACGTTCGCTCATCTCTATTGGCCACCTATCCTAGATAAGATTAAAGGCTAAGTAGCTTGCACTTAAATATTGCCACCAATATTACGGGTACTATGGTCAGCACTTCTTTTGTCTGCAACATGGGTGGCCCTTAAAGGGGTTGTCCGAGTTATGAAGAAAAATGTATAGTACTGTAAATCTGATGGGCAGAAATATATAACTAAGTTAAGCAAGTTTTAGGCAAAAAAAAAATCTATATTTCCTCATTTCCCTGGTTCTCTTCTGGCCTTTGTTTACCTGCAGTAATAACAATCTCTGCCCCTCCCCCTTCCTGCTATGCAAAGGGAGTGAATACAAGAGCTGGCCTGAATGACATGTCTGCTGGAATATTCAGCAGCATGTTGTACGTGTAGGACTACAAGTCCCAGCTGTACAATGACACTGCTGATACACACAGGATCTTCCCTCTACCTTCTTTGTTCTTTGCATCTCCTCCAGATCAGCTTCAGTGTCAGCTCTGTGTCTGTAGGGTGAGGAGGGCAGATCCTGTGTCTCTTTACATCAGCACCTGCTGTTGTAAAGCCTTCAGTGTGTTCTGGCTGAAGGGGTTAATGTTTTATCTGAAAGAATCCAGGGAGAGAGCAGATAGCAGAGCAGGGGGGGGGGGCCATGGCCAGCACAGTGACGTCTTGTGTACAGGCTCTTTGCACAAATACAAGATTAGCAGGGAGGCAAGCTGACATCACAGGTCATGTGACCCTGAATGAAATCTGATAAACCAGCAGCTTTAGAAGCAGAAAGTGTATGGAAAAGCTGTTGTATTTGACTAGTTAGAAACATACAAAGAACAAAACTCGGACAACCCCTTTAAATATAGCTGACTCTGTTTTTGATGCCTTAAGACTACCACTGTACTGGATAAATGGTGACTGACAACATTATAAACATACTTTTTCTTTTTTCTTATTCCAGCATCACAGACAGCCAACATGTATTACAGACAAATATGAAAACCATAATGAATGATAAATATTATTATAAGTAATACATATCCATAGCTGATAAGAACTCATTACCAGCATTTACTGTGAGCTGTAGAATGATGATAATTACCACCAAAATAATATAGTCATGTACCACCAGCCTGAAAAAAAAAATCACAGACACTTCTATTTTTTTTCATGGATACAGGAAAAAAGTCACCTGTTTTTACAGGCTGTCTAGAATTTTCTGGACGGTTGAACCTTGGTTCTGAACGCCCTGTGATTGCAACTTATGTGAAAATAGGCAACACCAGATACTCAGTAGTGTTCTGGATGCACAAATGTACTTAGAGGTGATCCTTGTTCTGCAATACAAACAAAATAAAATGGCGCTAGCATCTAACTTTCTTCTTTTTAGTTAAGCCAAAATCATATACAAATTACAGCAGCAATGTTTCAATAGCAACAATCCCTGGCAAGCTTGACATGACATGACTGTTACTATGGGTGAAATTTTGCTGTTGGAAGATAAATAAGACTTGGGATTAAAGAGGACCTGTCACCTTTTCTGACATGTCCTCCCCGACTTAAACATCCTACAGCCATAGGAAGCATCGTTGATAACATTCTTGATGATCTAGGATAGTGTAGTGAAGGGTTTAGTTCCCTCTAAAAGGACTACCTCTATTGTTATTCAATCTGTAACCGTAAAACCATGGAGGGAGTGAGCAGGTGTAGAGTGAAGCAAGAAACTTATATTACACCCACCTTTGGCCAGAGGTTGTCTGTTCACCCCTCAAGGGCTATAAATCTGCCATTGGAATTCTGGTAATAACACTCTGATTCATTCTGAAATGTACAGTTCATCCACAATACTTATGTTCTACTTTACTCACATCGGGATCTTTAAAAGAAGATTTGCAGATGGTTTGCTGCAATACTGTCTGATTTTGCCTCAATTACAACAAAATAATTGGTAATTTTGGTTTTCAGCTGCTGCTCAGTTAACTCCAGAAATTTCAGTGGTGAAAACAAACAGAGCTAAGTGATGTAACTGCCTAATCTCTATGTAGATGAATGAAGTGTGCTAAGTATTGAATGTTTGGTAGCTTATGATTTTTTTATTCTTGCTTGGGGAATAATAAAAATTACATTTCCAGAAAATACAGTTAAACTACAAAACAACATCATGCTATGTCTGAGCTGCTGGATTACGGGATTCCTGACCTTCTGGAAACACTTTTGTATAAACTTATCTATAGTGAGAAATACAAAGTCATACACCTCTACAC
Source organism: Rhinella marina (assembly GCA_900303285.1). Lineage (NCBI taxonomy): Eukaryota > Metazoa > Chordata > Amphibia > Anura > Bufonidae > Rhinella > Rhinella marina. Next base: position 11,468 of record ONZH01000290.1, read on the forward strand.
AAAGTGAAAAAATTATTGTAGAAGGCTCATGAGTTGTTTTGAATGCAACATCTGTCTATCCATCTAACTATCTATGGATCTCTGGGGAGTGCTTAGAGAATAGGAGTGGTAGTTGAGGCTCTTAGGGTGGAGTTAGTACTCACAGATCACATTGACAATCCTCTCTCTGATGCTCCCTAGGGCCATGCAGTGACTGGAGAGCGCACTTTTCTTCCTTTGGGGCACACCCTGGTATTAGAACTTCTGCCTGATGGTAGTTAGGGTGCCCTTGATGACAGATGGTTTGTTTGTGTGCAAGCAGGTTCGGTGGATATTGGGCAACAATAATAAGGCCCATTGGTTGCCAAAAAATAAAGTCTTTCTTTACTAAGTTGATGATAGGGATTGTAGTACAAATACCAGCAAGGCACAGTTCACAGTGCAATATTTCCCCTTTCGCAGTATATAGACAGAGACAATGATGGTGGTTATAGCACTTTCTCTCTAAAGACACTCTAAAGACACTTTTCAATCTCAGGCTTACACAGGCTTACAATAAGGTTCTTAAGTCCGTCTACAATTTCCAGACTTAGGGAGCAGAAATGAGATGTAGGTGGCCAATCTGTATCAAAATATTGAGTATACTTTAGCTATATCCCTGCCATAGCAACAAAGTCTTTCTTCCTTAAATCAGCCCAATACCTTGCTGTCTAAATCCAGTGCATGGCCTGGTGAGTTCTAGACCTTTTAATGTCCTTCTTTCTGGAGTACTTTGGTAGTATGGCTGCTTACTGTGCAGTTGTAGGCTCAGAGACCAGAGTTCTCTGAACCCGGGCCTAGTTGTGCAGGAGGCCTCTCACACACATCTCTTATTAACTAGACAGGGGGTGCCTCACCCTGACAACACAGCTTGGCAATTTGTTAACCATTAGGTTGTCCATGGAGTGATATTAAGTGCATAAACACAACAAATGAGAAAATGTAACTATTTAAATTTAAATATTTCCTCTGTTGATTGTAGTTAACCCTTTGTAGTAGTCTGTCTGGGGTATTGTATGTCTATGTATGTAAATATGTGTATATATATATATATATATATATATATATATATATATATATATATATAGAGAGAGAGAGAGAGAGAGAGAGAGATCTGGCTGTTGTCTGTCTGTCTGTCTGTCTATCTCCTTTTTATCATAATTGAAACTTTAGGACAAGTCTGAAACTGGGGACTTCACCTTGTTTTGTGAAAATTAATTAATAGTCTTCCCCTTTGGCAAGGGGCTCAGCCAATCTGAGATTCGAAGATGCAGACAGTGTAATGGTTTCTCTATTGGGTGCAGCCCACAGAAGCCTTTTTATTAACTATGCCCTGGTGACGCCCCCCCCAACATACTGAATATGAAAGTAACTAGTCAAAACATATATTAAAGTGACCAATCAGAAAAGTATGACAACAGAGGTGATTCATCTGTTATGATTATACATTGCATGTATGCACATGATCCATGTTACTGTAAAAAGCCCCTTTCTAAATTTTATAATATTTTGCTCAGGAAAGGCAAAAGAGAAGCATAATGCGACAAAATAGATGACTTGACTAGCTTAGTTGTGTTCATTTCAAGCTAATATCTATCTATCTATCGTATATATATATATATATATATATATATATATACATACATACATACATATATATATTATTAGAGATGAGCTAATCGTTGGAAAATTTTCATGAAAAATTCGATTCGCCACGAAAGCGAAAATGGCCGCAAGCACATGGCATGACATGGGGGAAGGATTTCTGGGACAAAGATTAAACACCCACAATGCGATCACATACAGACATGTAGCCAATTAGCAGCCAGCCAGGCCATGTGATGTCACAGCCCTATAAATAGCTCTGCAGCGCTGGAATCCGCCATTTGTAATTGATTTTAGACCACAGACAGATGTCAGGAGAGATAGGGCAAGTGAAAAACGTTGCTAAAAAAAAGAAATGAGGAGATCAGGGATAGATAATCTGAATTGCAGGCATAGGAGAGGGACGATTTCTAGACAGAATCCATAGGGGATTATCAGGCAGTGAAATCGCTATTCTGGTACACTGAGCAGCAGTGACTGGGCATTGGGGTTTGGGGCACTCTGTTCTAAAGGCTGTATTGGGGTGCTTTATTCAAAGAAGCACCACTTGTGTTCCTTGTTGCAGTGCAGTAAGAGGGTCAGAGCTTTGTTTGGGGTACATATATAGAGAAAAAAAAAAAAGTTATCTTTTGTGTTGTGTTGGGTAAAAAAAAAACTTCCTCGGCGAAGTTGAATTGGCCAAAAAGCAGTTAATAGGTTTTTTTGCGGTTGTTCATTTTAACTAAGTATTTTTGGCGTCATTCGCCATCCAAAAAGAAAAGCATGATATTGTGCTAACGTAGTCAGTGAAGTTGAATTGCCCAAAAAAGAGTTCAGACGTGGTTCTGGGCTCGTTCCTTTTAAATTGATAGTCACAGCATCAATCGCTATATAAACAAAGTGTATAGTGCTGTGCAGTAACCCATTGTACTGCAGTTCAGTAACCCATTGTTAACACACTGTATAGGTGACGTTATTTCTGAAAGAAATACTTAAGCCGTTGTGCAAGGCAATGAGCAAAGTATAATTTTTGGGGGTATTCTTTATTTTATTTTAAATTGTTTATCAAACAGGATGTCAGACAGTGGGGTGACAGGCCCTTCACAGGGGAGGGGCAGTGGCACAAATTTTTCGGGAAAAGGCACAGGTCTCAGCAGAGGAAGGGGACGTGGCATTAGGTGTCACTCGGCGAGGCCACAGCTACCGGTGTCATCTAGTGCTCGTGTGTTGACCACCAACACAGATGTTCTTAAATGGTTGACTCGGTCATCCACTTCCTCCCAGATGACATCTGAAACCTCCAGCCAAGAGTCGGTGGGTTTGTCAGACAGAACCCTTAGTTGGCATGGGCCTGGAGCAGCTCCAGTGCCCTCACCTGTCCTCAACCTGCCTCTGTCCTTTTCGGTTCCCTCAGCCAGAGAAGTACTATATGCTATGGGCTCAGCGCCACTATACAGCGAGGACAAACTACTTGAGGACAGTCAGCAGCTACTGGGAAGCCAAAAGGTGGGGCAGGAATTCGCTCCTTCCAGTAGGCGGTCAAGTACTGATGAGGAGAGTGTAGTGGGAGGCAATGTTGAGAGCGGTCAGGCGTTGTACACCGAGACAGTTGAGGAGGACATTAGTGATGAGCAAACTGTAGTTGATGATGATGTAGCCGATCGCACTTGGAAGCCGGGTGAAGCAAAGGCTTTATCATCATTATCATCATCTGCAGACGAGACTGACAGCTTGCGCTCAGGCAGCGGTGTTGGTAGTGTGACCGTTAGTCAGCGGAGAGGCAGCAGCGCGAGGTCGGGAGCCAAACGGGCATGGGGTAGACCGCACTCTTCGCAGGTGCTTACCGGCCTTGAAAAGAGCGGCGCAGGGGCTCAGCCAGGCAGCGGAGGTACCACTCAGTCAGTGCGGAGTGTTGGTGGTAAAATCGCCTACTAGGAGGTGTGAAAGTTTTTTGTTAAGACGCTTGAGGAGGTGAACATGGCTATATGTAGAATCTGTGGTCAGAAAGTGAAGCGTGGCCAGGGTGCTAATGTTGGCACCACGGCCCTACGCCAACATATGAAGTGTCACCACAAAGTGGCCTGGGAGAACCGTGGCTCAGATGTGGCGGTCCAGTCAGCAGCAGCAACAACAGCATCACCCAGTGGCACGCATCCCATTTCAGGCAGTCAAGGCTCCAGCACCTCTGCCGAAGGGAGCTGTCTGTCATTATCTACCGCTCCAGATGCTCCTGCTCCTCCTCCTCTTATTCCTCGCCACTCATTACAGCAGCAGTCGTTCACCGAGGCGATTGCAAAGAGACAGCAGTACCTGTCCAGCCATCCTACAGCGCAGAAGCTGAACGTGCTCCTGTCCAAGTTGCTCGTGCTGCAGTCCCTCCCTTTTCAACTGGTGGACTCAGCCCCATTCAGAGAAATGATGGCTTGTGTCGAGCCAAGGTGGAGAGTGCCAAGCCGTCATTTCTTTGCCAAAAAGTCAGTCCCAGCCCTGCACAAATATGTAGAAGAGAAGGTGGCCCAGTCCTTGATCCTGTCGGTGTCTGCCAAAGTGCACAGCAGCGCTGACGTGTGGAGTTGTAACTACGGTCAAGGCCAGTACATGTCCTTTACGGCCCACTGAGTCAATGTGCTTTCTGCCCAGCCACACGAGCAACTTGAACAGGTGATGCCGCTTTCTCCTCCTCGTTGTCAAACTGCTGATCCTGAGCTAATGTCCGGCTCCTTCTCCACCACCTCAGCCTCCACTGCAGGGCCAAGTCATAGTGCTGCTCCAGCGTACCACATGTGCAGGGCACGGCTGTGTCATGCAGTTCTACACCTGGTTTGCCTAGGCGAACAAAGTCACACAGGGGAGGAACTGCTCCGCGTCATGAAAGAAGAAATCGATTGCTGGCTTTCTCCGCAACAACTAAAAATCGGAACTATGGTGACAGATAATGGAAAGAACATGGTGTCCGCGCTGCGCCAAGGAAGGCTGAGCCATGCGCCCTGCATGGCGCACGTATTTAATCTGGTTGTCAAACGATTCCTCAAGTCTTATACCCAACTGCAAAACATTCTAAAAATGGCCAGGAAACTTTACATGCACTTCAGCCATTCCTACACCGCCAAGCACACCCTCCTTGAGCTGCAGCGGCAGAATGGCGTCCCCCAACATAGGCTGATATGTGACGTTTCCACCCGTTGGAATTCTACCCTCCGTATGTGGGAGCGACTGTACGAACAGAGAAAGGCCGTAAACGATTTCTTAATGATCCAAGCGGACAGGAGTACCCCCCTGTGTAATTTTGATGTCAGCCAGTGACAGCTCATGCATGACACCTGCCGCTTGCTCAGGCCCTTTGAGGAGGCCACGTTATTTGTCAGTCACTAGGACTACGGTATGAACAACGTCATTCCACTGCTTTATGTCCTGGAACAGATGCTGCAAAATCTTTCTGGTCAGGGGACTGGAGACGTGGAGACTGCATCTCATGGCCACATGAGTCCGGTGGGGGCTGAACTGGAGGAGGAGGAGGACATTGGAGCACAAGCATTTAGTGGTTTTTCTACCCAGGTGACAGAAGAAGAGGAGCAGGAGCAGCCAGAGGAGGTAGAGGGAGATGAGGAAGATGAGGCAGATGACCCAGAGACACCATGGCAGTGTACAGTGGAGTTGGAGGCAGGGAGTCCCTCCGAGTCACTTGTGCAAATGGCCCGATGCATGCTCACTTGCTTAAGTAGTGACAGCCGAATAGTCACCATCCGGCAGAGGGATGACTTCTGGCTCTCCACCCTCTTGGACCCTCGCTACCGGTCTAAAATGGGGGCCTTGAAATGTATTCGACTGCTGCCTCTTGCAGATGCTGTTACTGTGTCACTCTGTGGCCTTGAAATGTATTCGACTGCTGCCTCTTGCAGATGCTGTTACTGTGTCACTCTGTGGCCTTGAAATGTATTCAACTGCTGCCTCTTGCAGATGCTGTTACTGTGCCACTCTGTGGCCTTGAAATGTATTCGACTGCTGCTGCCTCTTGCAGATGCTGTTACAGTGCCACTTGTTGGCCTAGTAAATTTGTCTGACTGCTGCTGCCGCCTCTTCCAGGGTCTGTAATTCTGCAACTCTGTGGCCTCAAAATTGATTAGAATTTTTTTGGACCTTCTGTTCGGCAGCAGCATGTCACTCGTAAACTTTTGGTACGTTCTGTAGTCCTGTTCCATTATTCATAGCTCAAGTATACAGGAAACCCTGTTTGTTTTGAACACTCAAATTTTTAAAAGTAAGCAATTCTGGCCCCCGGGACACTCCGCGATGAGCATGGGGAGGCGAGAGGCAGGGGCTCCCACAGTTGGTAGCTAAGCTCCCTGCAGACCGCCAGCTCGATCTCAAGATGGAACTCCGAGCTTTCTTGGCATACTGTGTCAATACTGACATTTTGCCACAGTTGAGACCAAGCTGGAGCCTTCACTGCACCTCCTCTTTCTTACGTTCCCGTCCGCTGGTTTAACCAGCCCTGATACTGATAAGAACTAGAGATGAGCGAGTAGTGAAATATTCGAAAGTTCGAAATTCGATTCGAATAGACCGCGAAATTCGACTATTCGACCGATTATCGAATCCCATTAAAGTCTATGGGAAAAAAATGCTCGCCACTTGGAAATCTCAATTCGACCACTTGGAGGTCACCAAGTCCACCCTGAAACCTCAGAAAAGGATGCCAACACTGCTGGAATGCAACTGGGACAGCAGGGGAAGCATGTCTGGGTGCATATAACGCGCC
>ONZH01000291.1:0-33805 GCA_900303285.1 Rhinella marina
ATAATTGAGTGAAAAAAAATTATTCTCTAGACTGCGGCTAGTGTATCGCACACCTCACAATTGTTCACTGGACTGTAGTTTATATAATTGAGTGAAAAAAATTATTCTCTAGACTGCGGCTAGTGTATCGCACACCTCACAATTGTTCACTGGACTGTAGTTTATATAATTGAGTGAAAAAAATTATTCTCTAGACTGCGGCTAGTGTATCGCACACCTCACAATTGTTCACTGGACTGTAGTTTATATAATTGAGTGAAAAAAATTTATTCTCTAGACTGTGGCTAGTGTATCACACACCTCACAATTGTTCACTGGACTGTAGTTTATATAATTGAGTGAAAAAAATTATTCTCTAGACTGTGGCTAGTGTATCGCACACCTCACAATTGTTCACTGGACTGTAGTTTATATATAATTGAGTGAAAAAAAATTATTCTCTAGACTGCGGCTAGTGTATCGCACACCTCACAATTGTTCACTGGACTGTAGTTTATATAATTGAGTGAAAAAAATTATTCTCTAGACTGCGGCTAGTGTATCGCACACCTCACAATTGTTCACTGGACTGTAGTTTATATAATTGAGTGAAAAAAAATTATTCTCTAGACTGCGGCTAGTGTATCGCACACCTCACAATTGTTCACTGGACTGTAGTTTATATAATTGAGTGAAAAAAATTATTCTCTAGACTGTGGCTAGTGTATCGCACACCTCACAATTGTTCACTGGACTGTAGTTTATATAATTGAGTGAAAAAAATTATTCTCTAGACTGTGGCTAGTGTATCGCACACCTCACAATTGTTCACTGGACTGTAGTTTATATAATTGAGTGAAAAAAATTATTCTCTAGACTGCGGCTAGTGTATCGCACACCTCACAATTGTTCACTGGACTGTAGTTTATATAATTGAGTGAAAAAAAATTATTCTCTAGACTGCGGCTAGTGTATCGCACACCTCACAATTGTTCACTGGACTGTAGTTTATATAATTGAGTGAAAAAAAATTATTCTCTAGACTGCGGCTAGTGTATCGCACACCTCACAATTGTTCACTGGACTGTAGTTTATATAATTGAGTGAAAAAAAAATTCTCTAGACTGTGGCTAGTGTATCGCACACCTCACAATTGTTCACTGGACTGTAGTTTATATAATTGAGTGAAAAAAATTATTCTCTAGACTGTGGCTAGTGTATCGCACACCTCACAATTGTTCACTGGACTGTAGTTTATATAATTGAGTGAAAAAAATTATTCTCTAGACTGCGGCTAGTGTATCGCACACCTCACAATTGTTCACTGGACTGTAGTTTATATAATTGAGTGAAAAAAATTATTCTCTAGACTGTGGCTAGTGTATCGCACACCTCACAATTGTTCACTGGACTGTAGTTTATATAATTGAGTGAAAAAAAATATTTTCTAGACTGCGGCTAGTGTATCGCACACCTCACAATTGTTCACTGGACTGTAGTTTATATAATTGAGTGAAAAAAATTATTCTCTAGACTGTGGCTAGTGTATCGCACACCTCACAATTGTTCACTGGACTGTAGTTTATATAATTGAGTGAAAAAAAATTATTCTCTAGACTGTGGCTAGTGTATCGCACACCTCACAATTGTTCACTGGACTGTAGTTTATATAATTGAGTGAAAAAAATTATTCTCTAGACTGCGGCTATGGTGTATCGCACACCTACAATTGTTCAGGCTGGACCTGGGTAGTTTATATTAATTGATGAAAAAAATATTCTCTAGACGAGGCTAGTGTATCAAACACCTCACATTTGTTCACATGGGACTGTAGTTATATAATTGACGTGAAAACAAAATTATTCCTCCTAGACTGCGCAGTGTATCGCACACCTCACAATTGTTCACTGGACTGTAGTTTATATAATTGAGTGAAAAAAAAATTATTCTCTAGACCTTGCGGCAAGTGTATCACACACCTCACAATTGTTCACTGGACTGTAGTTTATATAATTGAGTGAAAAAAATTATTCTCTAGACTGTGGCTAGTGTATCACACACCTCACAATTGTTCACTGGACTGTAGTTTATATAATTGAGTGAAAAAAAATATTCTCTAGACCTCAGCTAGTGTATCACACACCACACAATTGTTCCATGGACTGTAGTTTATATAATTGAGTGAAAAAAATTATTCTCTAGACTGTGGCAAGTGCATCGCACACCTTACAATTGTTCACTGGACTGTAGTTTATATAATTGAGTGAAAAAAATTATTCTCTAGACTGTGGCTAGTGTATCACACACCTAACAATTGTTCCATGGACTGTAGTTTATATAATTGAGTTAAAAAATTTTTTTATCTAGACTGCAGCTAGTGTTTTGCACACCTCACAATTGTTTAATGGACTGTAGTTTATATAATTGAGTGAAAAAAATTATTCTCTAGACTGTGGCTAGTGTATCACAAACCTCTGAATTATTCACTGGACTGTAGTTTATATAATTGAGTGAAAAAAATTATTCTCTAGACTGTGGCTAGTGTATCGCACACCTCACAATTGTTCACTGGACTGTAGTTTATATAATTGAGTGAAAAAAATTATTCTCTAGACTGCGGCTAGTGTATCGCACACCTCACAATTGTTCACTGGACTGTAGTTTATATAATTGAGTGAAAAAAAAATTATTCTCTAGACTGCGGCTAGTGTATCGCACACCTCACAATTGTTCACTGGACTGTAGTTTATATAATTGAGTGAAAAAAATTATTCTCTAGACTGTGGCTAGTGTATCGCACACCTCACAATTGTTCACTGGACTGTAGTTTATATAATTGAGTGAAAAAAAAATTCTCTAGACTGCGGCTAGTGTATCGCAACACCTCACAATTGTTCACTGGACTGTAGTTTATATAATTGAGTGAAAAAAATTATTCTCTAGACTGCGGCTAGTGTATCGCACACCTCACAATTGTTCACTGGACTGTAGTTTATATAATTGAGTGAAAAAAAATTATTCTCTAGACTGTGGCTAGTGTATCACACACCTCACAATTGTTCACTGGACTGTAGTTTATATAATTGAGTGAAAAAAAAATATTCTCTAGACTGCAGCAAGTGTATCACACACCTCACAATTGTTCACTGGATGTAGTTTATATTATTGAGTGAAAAAAATTTAATCTCTAGGCTGTGGCTAGTGTATCACACACCTCACAATTGTTCACTGGACTATAGTTTATATAATTGAGTGAAAAAAAATATTCTCTAGACTGTGGCTAGTGTATCGCACACCTCACAATTGTTTACTGTAAAGTATTTTATATAATTAAGTGAAAAAAAATTATTTTCTAGACTGTGGCTAGTGTATAACACACCTCACAATTGTTCACTGGACTGTAGTTTATAAAACTGAGTGAAAAAAAATATTCTCTAGACTGCGGCAAGTGTATCACACACCTCACAATTGTTCAATGGACTGTAGTTTATATTATTGAGTGAAAAACATTTAATCTCTCGACTGCTTCTAGTGTATCACACACCTCACAATTGTTCACTGGATTGTAGTTTATATAATTGAGTGAAAAAAAATATTCTCTAGACTGTGGCTAGTGTATCGCAAATCTCACAATTGTTTACTGGACTGTAGTTTATATAATTGAGTGAAAAATTTTTTTTCTCTAGACTGCGGCAAGTGTATCACACACCTCACAATTGTTCACTGGACTGTAGTTTATATTATTGAGTGAAAAAAATTTAATCTCTAAACTGCGGCTAGTTTATCACACACCTCACAATTATTTACTGGACTGTAGTTTATATAATTGAGTGAAAAAAAATTATTCTCTAGACTGGGGCTAGTTTATCGCACACCTCACAATTGTTCACTAGACTGTAGTTTAAATCATTGAGTGAAAGAAAATATTCTCAAGACTGCGGCTAGTGTATCACACACCTCACAATTGTTTACTCGACTGTAGTTTATATAATTGAGTGAAAAAATTATTCTCTAGCCTGCGGCAAGTGTATCGCACACCTCACAATTGTTCACTAGACTGTAGTTTATATTAATAAGTGAAAAAAATTATTCTCTAGACTGTGGCTAGTGTATCACACACCTCACAATTGTTCACTGGACTGTAGTTTATATAATTGAGTGAAAAAAAATTATTCTCTAGACTGCGGCTATTGTATCGCACACCTTACAATTGTTCACTGGACTGTAGTTTATATAATTGAGTGAAAAAAAATATTCTCTAGACCGAGGCTAGTGTATCAAACACCTCACATTTGTTCACTGGACTGTAGTTTATATAATTGAGTGAAAAAAAATTATTCTCTAGACTGCGGCTAAGGTATCGCACACCTCACAATTGTTCACTGGACTGTAAGGTTTATATATTGAGTGAAAAAAAATTATTCTCTAGACTGCGGCTAGTTTATCACACACCTCACAATTGTTTACTGGACTGTAGTTTATATAATTGAGTGAAAAAAAATATTCTCTAAACTGTGGCTAGTGTATCGCACACCTCACAATTGTTCACTATACTGTAGTTTATATAATTGAGTGAAAACAATTATTCTCTAGACTGCGGCTAGTGTATCACACACCTCACAATTGTTTACTGGACTGTAGTTTATATTATTGAGTGAAAAAATTATTCTCTAGACTGCTGCTAGTGTATCACACACCTCACAATTGTTCACTTGACTGTAGTTTATATAATTGAGTGAAAAAATTATTCTCTAGACTGCGGCTAGTGTATCGCACACCTCACAATTGTTCACTTTACTATAGTTTATATAATTGAGTGAAAAAAATTATTCTCTAGACTGCGGCTAGTTTATCACACACCTCACAATTGTTTACTGGACTGTAGTTTATATAATTGAGTGAAAAAAATTATTCTCTAGGCTGCGGCAAGTGTATCGCACACCTCACAATTGTTCACTCGACTGTAGTTTATATAATTGAGTGAAAAACAATTATTCTCTAGACTGTGGCAAGTGTATCACACACCTCACAATTGTTCACTGTACTGTAGTTTATATAATTGAGTGATAAAAATTATTCTCTAGACTACGGCAAGTGTATCGCACGCGCTCACAATTGTTCACTGAACTGTAGTTTACATAATTGAGTGAAAAAAATGATTCTCTAGACTGCAGCTAGTGTATCACACACCTCACAATTGTTCACTGGACTGTAGTGTATATAATTGAGTGAAAAAAAAATATTCTCTAGACTGCGACTAGTGTATAACACACCTTGCAATTTTTCACTGGACTGTATTTTATATAATTGAGTGAAAAAAATTATTCTCTAGACTGCGGCTAGTAGATCGCACACCTCACAATTGTTCACTGGACTGCAATTTATATAATTGAGTGAAAAAAAAATATTCTCTAGACTGCGGCAAGTGTATCGCACACCTCACAATTGTTCACTGGACTGTAGTTTATATAATTGAGTGAAAACAATTATTCTCTAGACGGCGGCTAGAGTATTGCACACCTCACAATTGTTCACTGGACTGTAGTTTATATAATTGAGTGAAAAAAATTATTCTTTATACTGCGGCTAGTGTATCGCATACCTCACAATTGTTCCCTGGACTGTAGTTTATATAATTGAGTGAAAAAACAATATTCTCTAAACTGCGGCAAGCGTATCGCACACCTCACAATTGTTCACTGGACTGTACAGTCATGGCCAAAAGTTTTGAGAATGATTCAAATATTAATTTTTACAAAGTCTACTGCTTCAGTTTTTATAATGGCAATTTGCATATACTCCAGAATGTTATAAAGAGTGATCAGCTTAACAGCAATTACTTGCAAAGTCAATATTTGCCTAGAAAATGAACTTTATCCCTCAAAACACATTTCAACATCATTGCAGCCCTGCCTTAAAAGGACCAGCTAACATAGTTTCAGTGATTGCTCCATTAACACAGGTGTGGGTGTTGATGAGGACAGGGCTGGAGATCAATCTGTCATGATTAAGTAAGAATGACACCACTGGACACTTTAAAAGGAGGCTGGTGCTTGGCATCATTGTTTCTCTTCTGTTAACCATGGTTATCTCTAAAGAAACATGTGCAGTCATCATTGCACTGCACAAAAATGGCCTAACAGGGAAGAGTATAGCAGCTAGAAAGATTGCACCTCAGTCAACAATCTATCGCATCATCAAGAACTTCAAGGAGAGAGGTTCCATTGTTGCCAAAAAGGCTCCAGGGCGCCCAAGAAAGACCAGCAAGCGCCAGGACCGTCTCTTAAAAGTGTTTCAGCTGCGGGATCGGGCTACCAGCAGTGCAGAGCTTGCTCAGGAATGGCAGCAAGCAGGTGTGAGTGCATCTGCACGCACTGTGAGGCGGAGACTCTTGGAGCAAGGCCTGGTCTCAAGGAGGGCAGCAAAGAAGCCACTTCTCTTCAGAAAAAACATCAGGGACAGACTGATATTCTGCAAAAGGTACAGGGAGTGGACTGCTGAGGACTGGGGTAAAGTCATTTTCTCTGATGAATCCCCTTTTCGATTGTTTTGACATCTGGAAAACAACTTATTCGGAGAAGACGAGGTGAGCGCTACCACCAGTCTTGTCTCATGCCAACTGTAAAGCATCCTGAAACCATTCATGTGTGGGGTTGCTTCTCAGCCAAGGGAATCGGCTCTCTCACAGTCTTGCCTAAAAACACAGCCATGAATAAAGAATGGTACCAGAATGTCCTCCGAGAGCAACTTCTCCCAACCGTCCAAGAGCAGTTTGGCGATCAACAATGCCTTTTCCAGCATGATGGAGCATCTTGCCATAAAGCAAAGGTGATAACTAAATGTCTCAGGGAACAAAACATAGAGATTTTGGGTCCATGGCCTGGAAACTCCCCAGATCTTAATCCCATTGAGAACTTGTGGTCAATCATTAAGATACGGGTGGACAAACAAAAACCTACAAATTCTGACAAAATGCAAGGATTGATTGTGCAAGAATGGACTGCTATCAGTCAGAATTTGGTCCAGAAGTTGATTGAGAGCATGCCAGGGAGAAATGCAGAGGTCCTGAAGAAGAAGGGTCAACACTGCAAATATTGACTTGCTGCATTAACTCATTCTAACTGTCAAAATAAGCTTTTGTTACTCATAATATGATTGCAATTATATTTCTGTATGTGATAAAAACATCTGACAAACACACATAAAAACCAGACTGCGGCTGGTGTATCACACACCTCACAATTGTTCACTGGACTGTAGTTTATATAATTGAGTGAAAAAAAAGTATTCTCTAGACTGCGGCTAGTGTATCGCACACATCACAATTGTTCACTGGACTGTAGTTTATATAATTGAGTGAAAAAAAATATTCTCTAAACTGTGGCTAGTGTATCACACACCTCACAATTGTTTACTGGACTGTAGTTTATATGATTGAGTGAAAAAAATGTATTCTCTAGACTACGGCAAGAGTATCACACACCTCACAATTGTTCTCTGGACTGTAGTTTATATAATTGAGTGAAAAAAAAATATTCTCTAGACTGCGGCTACTGTATCAAACACCTTACAATTGTTTACTGGACTGTAGTTTATATAATTGAGTGAAAAAAATTATTCTCTAGACTGCGGCTAGTTTATCACACACCTCACAATTGTTTACTGGACTGTAGTTTATATAATTGAGTGAAAAAAAATATTCTCTAAACTGTGGCTAGTGTATCGCACACCTCACAATTGTTCACTATACTGTAGTTTATATAATTGAGTGAAAACAATTATTCTCTAGACTGCGGCTAGTGTATCACACACCTCACAATTGTTTACTGGACTGTAGTTTACATAATTGAGTGAAAAAAAATTATTCTCTAGACTGCAGCTAATGTATCACACACCTTACAATTGTTCACTGGACTGTAGTTTATATAATTGAGTGAAAAAAATTATTCTCTAGACTGCGGCTAGTGTATCACACACCTCACAATTGTTCACTGGACTGTAATTTATATAATTGAGTGAAAAAATTATTCTCTAGACTGCTGCTAGTGTATCACACACCTCACAATTGTTCACTATACTGTAGTTTATATAATTGTGTGAAAAAAAATATTCTCTAGACTGCGGCTAGTGTATCACACACCTCACAATTGTTTACTGGACTGTAGTTTATATAATTGAGTGAAAAAAAATTATTCTCTAGACTGCGGCAAGTGTATCGCACACCTCACAATTGTTCACTGGACTGTAGTTTATATAATTGAGTGACAAAACGTATTCCCTAGACTGCACTACAGATCCCAGCAAGCCAAGGTTCAGCAGCAGAAAAATTGAGTACTGAGAGGACTTTGGGCAATTTCATTGGGGTCTGTGTGGACCATGTGCTGTCCCCTTTTTGCCACCAGTGCACAGTGTGCAGCCAAGATGGCGGTAGCTGCACTACTAGTCCTAGCCAGCAGCCGAGAGGAGGACAAAAAAAAATGCCGTTGTAGCCCTTAGAAGGAGCGTTGGGTTCTTTGTGGATAATTCCTGCCTAACCAGATTCTTGTTTCACGCCCTAACAGTGTGCAGCCAAGATGGCGGTAGCTGCACTACAAGTCCCAGCCAGCAGCTAGGAGGAGACCAAAAAAAAGTGCTTGTAGCCCTTAGAAGGGCTGTTGGGTTCTTTGTTGGTGATTCCTGCCTAACCAACAACTAAATTCAGGCCCTAACACTCTCCCTGACAGACAGCAGCTCTATCCCTAATCTCATGCAGACGGCGTATGACGCGAGCAGCGCAAGACCAGATTCTTATATTCCCAGGTCATCTGATCTGGCCAGCCAATCCCTGCTATCAACTTGTAGGGGCTACCACGTGATGCTAGGAGGTACCAAAGACTCTCCTGCATGTTGCTTGGCTGACAAAAGGCGGCTAACATGCAGGAAGAGGAAGTTGCCATTTCCTCGAGGATCGCGATATGCTCGTCCGAGTAGCGAGCATATGTAAATACCCTAATGCTCGAACAAGCACCAAGCTCGGACGAGCATGTTAGCTCATCTCTAGTCAGTAACAATGGGCTCAACATCATGGCCACCCTGAATCTGGGGGAAAATAACACATGCCCTCCTCATAGCGCATATCTTAATAATTGAGTCGTGCAACTCTTTTATAAAAAGAACACTGGCTTGTGCAAGCAATGTCCAGAAGACTTTCCTATCATTTCAGCCATTCTTACGTGGTGAGAAATTCTCTCCTGAACTTGCAGCAGCAGAATAGTTTGCCGCTAAACTGCTCATCTCAATGCCCACGTTCAAGCCTACCTACATTCTGTCCTGTAACCGACACATACGTACCCTGTTCGCTTTCCCCATGGATTTCTGGGCAGGCAAAGTAGAACAGTGGCCTGAACTTGCACAGCATTATCTTGTTCTTCTTTTTTGCCCATCCTCCAGTATCATCTCGGATAGGGTTTTCAGCACTGCCGGGATTTTTTTGATACCTAAACAGACCAAGCTGTCCTCTGCCAGTGTACAAAACAACACTTTTGTCAGAATGAACCAAGCCTGGTTTTAAGAGGATTTTCACACTTCTCTGGCTGAGGCCGATGTCCAATCTTGCCACAGTTGCTGTATTCCTGCCTGTTGTACTGCCTACCAGGGGTGTAGCTTTCGGGGAAGCAGGGGAAGCCACTGCTTTGGGGCCCAAGGTCAGAAGGGGCTCGGGAGCAATAGCAAGGCCGCAGTATCAGACTGGAGCAACAGAGCATCCTCTGGTGGGCCCTCTGACAGTCACTTGAAGGGCCTATTTCAACAGAATGCAGATGCCAGGTGCTACTGTCCCCAGGGGCGTAGCTAAAGGCTCATGGGCCCTGGTGCAAGAATTCAGCTTGGGCCCCCCTTCCCTCAGTAGTTTGTGTGTCTTCTTATGCGACACAAGGCTCTTTGGGGCCCCTCAGGCTCCTGGGCCCGGTAGCAACTGCTACCTCTGCACCCCCTATAGCTACGCCCCTGACTGTCCCCCTTACAAGCTAAGGCGCTGCTTGAGGAGGAGTGAGACTGCATTGGCTGGAGCAGCAGTGTGAAGAGATGCAGACAGTTTGTAAGTGAGTCTGCAGTGTAACTGTCTCTTCTCTGTGATACAGAGGGTGGTGGGAAGGGGGGTAAGGGAACTCTTGAAGCTGCTTTGTGGATTCTGTAGACCAGCAGCTTCAATGCTTATCTAAATTTTTTTAATGCCTCATTAATCAGTTGCCTCCATAGACACCTACTCTGCCCCCTGTTCCACAGATTTCTGTCCTTCTGTTATCTCATCATCATAAAGTCCCTGCTGTCTCTTTTCCTCCCGCATGTATCCAGAGCTCCTTTCACCTTTCTTTCTCCTCCTTTTGCACCCCTCTTATCTCCTATTACTGCTGCCCTGCACAGACCTCTTGCCACCTACTTCTTGTAATACTCCCCCTCAGAGTCCCTTCCAACTACTTGCTGTCCACACAGGGCCCTGGTCACCTGTCTAACTCCTCTGCCATTCATAATGGCAATGTCTAAACCACATGCACTGTAAGGACCTTCTAACGTCACAAGGTCACGTGCCTGTGCCCACTAACCTGTACTATGCCCCCATATACTCTACATTGTGCCCCCCTTACCATATCCAGTACAGTATCCCTAGTCATACCCTGTACTGTTCCCCCTTATACCCTTTTATCCAGTCACTGTATGGTAGTGTTATCCAGATACTGTAATGGCAACAGTATACAGTCACTGTATGGAGGTGTTATTCAGTCACTGTAAGGTGGTGTTATGCAGACACTGTATGACATAATTACCCAGTTACTGTATGGTGGTGTTATCCAATCACTGTATGGCAGCATTATCCAGTTACTGCATGGTTGTGTTATCCAGTCACTGTATGGCAGTGTCATCCATTAACTGTATGGTGGTGTTATCAGGTTACTGTCTGGTGGTGCTATCCAGTCATGGTATGGGGCTATAACGTTACAGTGTTTGTTATCCAGTCATACTATGAGCTATTATCCAGTATGGCAGTGTTATTTAGTCTCTGTATGTTGTTTATTTATTTAACACACTTATATAGCACTGACATATTCTGCAGTATCTGGAGGAAACCTACACAAACATGGGGAGAACATGCAAACTCCTTGCAGATGTTGTCTTTGGTATTATATAGTCACTAAATGTATTATTATTTGGGGGTAGGGCTAATATCTTTAGAGTATATAGATTCTAGTGTACTATACTATGCCCTTTATATCTCAATAGCTTGATCTTTGGGAAACACAGTCCACACCGCTGACCACTAGGACAAGGCTGCCCCCCCTGTCAGTACATGACAGCCTTCCCTCTTTGCCTTACTGCTTTGCTGTGTACTAGTGCTTATCCTGGCACACTAAGGCTGGGTTCACATCACATTTTTGCCATCCGTTTAATGGATACAAAAAACATATAAATTAACAGATGCCTCAGACTGATACCTTTCAATACCTTTCAACTGTGCAGGATGCAAAAAGGTGGAGTGCTTCATTTTTGTCAAATGATTGGAAAAACGTGATGTGAACTCGCTCTTACATATGCACACATGCGATGCCAGGACTTTCATGAAGATGGTGTTGGGGATACAAAAAATTTCTGTGCAGCCAATCAACAAGCTTTTAAGCTGCGGGCCCTTTGAGGCCATCACAGTCATGCATAGTGTTGGCTTGGCTGTAATTGTCTGGCGCAGCATGTGATCCTGCATGCATAAATGCTGGATCACATGTTGCACAGCCATTCTCCTCTAAATAGCATAGAGACAGGATAATGCTGCAGTGAGGGACAGTGTTAGGCTTTTAATGTGTCTGAAGTTTTTGGGTGACCTATAGGCATTTTTGGTTGGAGCAATACACCTCCTTTGCAACAGTGACACAGAAATACAATACTTCATTGTGCTGTTTATTCTGTCGGTGGCCTTTAGCAATTTTTGGGTTGCAATACCACTCCTTTGCATCGTGACAAAGAAAAACAATACTTCATCTGACTGTTAAAGGGGTTGTCTGAGTTATGAAAAAAAAATATAGTTCTTTAAATCTGATGGGCAGCAATATATAACTAAGTTAAGCAAGTTTTAGGCAAAACAAATCTATATTTCCTAATTTCCCTGGTTCTCTTCTGGTCTTTGTTCACCTGCAGTAATAACAATCTCTGCCCCTCCCCTGCTCTGCAAATGCTGCCCTGAGTGACATGTCTGCTGGGATACTCAGCAGCATGTTGTATGTGTAGTACTACAAGTCCCAGCTGTACAATGACACTGCTGATACACACCAGATCTTCCCCCTACCTTTCTTCTCTACAATACAATACTTTGCAGATCAGCTCCAGTATCAGCTCTGTGTGTGTAGGGTGAGGAGAGCAGACCCTGTGTCTCTTTACATCTGCAGCTTCTGTTGTAAAGCCTTCAGTGTGTTCTGGCTGAAGGGGTTAATGTTTTATCTGAAAGAATCCAGGGAGAGAGCAGATAGCAGCAGCAGAGCAGGGGGGCGTGGCCAGCACAGTGACGTTTCGTGTACAGAGCTGGCAAGCTGACATCACAGGTCATGTGACCCTCATTGAAACCTGAGAAACCAGCAGCTTTAGAAGCAGAAAGTGTATTTCACTAGTTAGAAACATACAAAGGACAAAAAAATAACTCGGACAACCCCTTTAATTCTGTCGGTGACCTATAGGTATCTTTTTGGTGGGAAAACGCCTCCTTTACATTTGTCACACTGTAATACAATAGTTAATCAGTCTGTTAATTTTGTAGGTGACAGAAACCATTTTTTAAGCACCTCCTTTGCCTTTGCATTCATCATACTGTAATGGTATAGTTCATCAGTCTGTTATTTCTGTTGGTGACATAAACCCATTTTTTGGGGCGCAAAACACCTACTTTGCATCTGTCACACTCTAATAGAATAGTTAATCAGTCTGTTAATTTTGTGGGTGCCCTCAAAGAATCAAGAGTGCATCAAAGGAGGGACATGGCCAGTGCTGCTGGTGTAGGTGATGGTTGAGCTCCTGGTGCAGAGAGAAGACATTGTCGATCTTTGCCAGTTACGCACCTAAATGAAGCACCTTCCTCTGGTGCACGAAGGCGACAGGATGTTCTGCGTCATTTAGTAGGCCTGAATACCACTCTACAAATGGGGAGGCCAGAACAAGTACAGGTGGTATTAGATTGGATGGCTGACAGTGCCTTCACTTCCTGCACATTGTCTTCTACCCGGTCCACTCCTATAAGCGCACTGGCGGCCCAGGGGCATCTGTCTTCCACCTCAACCCCTTGCACATCAGCCAATCAGTCTGAGCCTCAACTCAGGCAGCAGTCATTTATGTTTTTTGATGACTCTTTTTGATGACTCTGCTGTGGGCAGGGACTTTACATCTCCCTAACTGCCCACTGGGTAAATATAGTGGTGGCTGGGTCTGAGGCAGAAAGCATTTTGGTACATATTCTATGCCAGAGTGGATTGCTGGACGTTTCTTGTTGCGTCCTGTTGCCTCCTACTCTGCTTCTTCCTCTACTGCCTTCTCATCCAGTCGGTGTAATACCAGCACCACCGACTTCAGCATAGCCAGGTGGAAATGACATCTGCAGCAGGCAATAGGTGAGCCTCAGCTTCAGCACGCACATGTGAGTCGCTCTGAGGAACAGCACCACTTCATTACCCAGTGGGCCTTCATGCGACCATCATCAGTGTTACTATCCCACTTCTATGCCTCCTTGAAATAACGCTTCAGGCACTGATGGATGAGAATGTGGCACAGGAGGAAGAGGAGGAGGTACAAGGATCATTCCCACATTTATCAGGTCAGTCGTTCATGCACCAACAGTGGCCAGCTACAAAACTATCCAGCCAGGGCACAGTTTTTAAAGATGAGGAGGATGATGATGAGGAACCGTGTTCACAGCAGATTGGCACCCAAAGCAGCTCACGGCATCACTCGAGTGTGGCTGTGGGGGATACAAAGGACACAGATACACCTCCCACGAGGACAGCTTGTCATTGCCTCTGGCAGCATAGCACACATGAGCAAGTACATGCTGCATTGCCTGTGCAACAACCACGAGTTGCCCTGATTGCTACCAGTGCTGATTACTGGGTGGCCACCCTACACTGTGACAAGCCCTTTACACCTTAGAAGTGCTGGCCTGCCCTGTGGCAAGTGTATTGTCAGAACGTGTGTTTAGCACGGCAGGGGGTGTGATCACGGACAAGCACATTCACCTGTCCACAGGATTGGATCCCACAGGACTTTTCCGTACCTTGGGCTGAGTAGACAAGTATACCCTTCGAACCCAGCCTTTTTAATACTCCAGCACAGTTTGTTTGCGGTTTCCCAATGTTTTGGGACCTCCCCAAATAATAAAAAAAAAAAACACCTACTCCACTTGGACCTCCACCCCCTGGTTCAAGATTATTATTATTTTTTTCTATTCTATCTTATTTTAAATCATTTCCATATCCACATTTATTTGCAGAGCAATTGTCCTGCTCTTACCCCTATTTTGCTTCCTTTTGCAGCCCTCTAGCCCTTTCTTACGACTATTTTACAGCTATTTTACAGTACCAAAGTTCGGGTCCTTATTGACTTCGGCCAAACCTGTCCAACACGAACATCCACAGGTCCGCTCATCCCTACTGAATTCGAGGGGTGCATCTTGTCAAAAATTAGGTCCATACTCTGGCAGTGCATAGACTAAACACTGGTCTATGATAAATTCCCCATTAATTTTGGAATCCTTCCAGAAAATATTCTTCCAGTAGTCTTTAGGACCTTATATTGGTCCTATTTACACTGGCAGCTTAATGTCACAAATCACAAATTTCTGAGCATATACAACAAAAATTGTTCAATGTAAATGATACAATTTACAGTTGATCTTGATTAATAGCACCTCTGTAAATGACATTCTTATCTGATGCACCGTAAGATCAGGGCTGCATGTACTACTGTGGCTGCCCTAAACCCTGAGACTGGCTTTATCACATATTAATAGTGCCTTTCTGCGTATCCAGACATAAACGTTTATATTATTTTTCAGAATTCAATAGTATAGGTGAAAATAGTGAACATTTCTCACCAAGAAAAAAGCAATGGAAAAATTATATTTTTTTGGTATTTTTTATTTGTTTGGGGCAATAATAAAAAACAATTGTTTTTTTTTTTATTTTTATTTGAACAGTTGTTAAAATATAACACCTAGTGGTTGAGATGGCATTTTGCGGCAAAACCAAAACATAAACCACAAATAAAAATAATTATGTGCAATAATATGCTAACTTTGTTAACTTTTGTGTTTGTGACTTTTTAGGCAGATTTACTAGTGCAAAAGCACTAATGGTTTTTCAGCATTGGATCCTGTTCATTTCTTGTGGTATGCTGCAAAGGATACTTTTTCATCTAATAATCTAGCTTTGGGGAAAGATAAATCACCCAGTAGTAACTACAGCCACATCTGGTTTCTGTCTGCACAAACATATAAGAGTATTCTTTACTGTAAGAGCAGTTTGAAAATGGAACTTTCTACTGGAAAAGATGGTGATGGTAAACTCACTAAAAGAGCCTGGATGTATTTCTGGAATGTAATTCTATTACAGGTTATAGTAATTGTAGAAGAGTCGTTGATCCAGGGAATTATTCTGATTGCCTGATTGGAGTCAGGTAGGAATTTTTGCCCCTAAAATGAGGAAAATTGTCTTCTCCCTCATGGGTTTTTTGCCTTCCTCTGGATCAACTTTCAGGTTAACAGGTTTTTTTCAGCCTTATAAACTATGTTACTATGTTACTTTGGTGCCTTTTAACATGCAAGAAATTTCCACTCAGCCAATCACTGGCCGAGCTGAGTCACCCCTGTGGCCAGTGACTGCCTGTGTAGTCATTTAATCTCAAAGATTTAATAAAAAGGGATCAAAGAGTCACTTGATTTCAAGATAAATTACACAGAATGGCTGGTGCAATCACAGTTATGGTATCTAGCACATTCTTATTCAAGTTTGTCAGTATACACTGATTCTTACACTGATATGAATAAAGGGGTTGACCAGCTCATTATATTCTTATTAGTAGTAGTGTTTTTTTTAAATAAAAAAAAGAACTCAGAATGGTATAAAATACAAAATTCATTCACCATCAATCCCTTGCTGTATCTGTTATGGTGTCTCCTGGTCCCCTACCAATTTCTACTTTTTATTTCCTCTCAGGCCACAGGCCAAAGTGGTATACACTGCAAAGCCAAATTTCCTCGAGCTTCGTGGTAACAAATCAACTTTCCCTGAAAGGGCCGTAAAAAGAAAAAAACAAAAACAAAACATATTCACCTCATCCATTTGCACGCAAAGAGGCCATCGCGGGCACCTTTATTGAAGATTGAAATATCATCAGGGTGACGCATGACGTCACCACGCTGGCTCGCTGGCCAGGAACGGCGATGTCACCATTGATGATTTCACCACGCAATGAACGTGGCATCTAAAGGGTTCAATGATGAGAGTTGGCGTGATTGCCATTCCATTGCGCATGCTACATACAAAGAAATGCAGTTGTGACAAAATAATTTTTTCACAAATCAAATGTATTTGTGAAATTTGGCAAAGCAACCAAATCAAATTTTTCATAACTTTGATTATCTCTAGTAATTTCCCATAAATTATTAGAGAGATTAAGTATTAAACACAAGTGAGAGCATCGGAAGAATCTGAGCTAGAGAGATTTATAAGATGACTATGACTTATATTTGAATTATATTACTTTAAATGATCCTGAGCTTTAAAGTAATTGGAAGACAATTTACTTAAAAAAATCACACTACTAAAATGTCAATATATACTCAGATGAGAATATTGCCAAGGTAAATATTCACACAATATAAGGTATCTTAAAACTATATGATATCCAAGTAAACAAATGCTTTCTTTCATCAAATGTGTCGGCTTGAAAACAATGAAATGTTCTTACTTTTCACATCTCTATCTACTCACAGAGTGCAGTCTAATGAGTCAAAAGAGTTTAACAAGCTCAGTTTTTCCTGTTACACTATGAAAAGTACCAAAAAGCTGTTGACAAAAATCACACCGCTAATAATGAAACAACATTTCTGAAAAATACATGTAAAAAGCAACTTGCTAAATCCAGTAATGGCAGCAATTTAGCAAAATTGATCTTGGTCCAAAATAAGAACTATATTCTGCATCACTGATAATGTTATTTAGGCACTTGCTAAGCCATTAGTACTATGATTCATACTAGTCTAGGATGACTGTAGTTTATACCTCCATATTAAGTATCCAGATCATCTTATGTGATATATACCTATCTTATTAATTATTGCAGTGTATATGCCCCTGAGTTTATCATTTGAGGCATATTGTTTCTTCTAGAGATGAGCGAATCATTCAAAAAATTATTCGCCGAAGTTATCCTAAGATTCGTATATTCGACGAATAGATTAGTTGTATTTGCAAACAAAATATACGTTATTATGTGCTATTAGAGAACATTCGCGCACTAATAATGAACGTTAGTTTAAAAAATGTACGCAACTTCTTAGAAGACATACGCAAATAGCGTATGAATACTCAGCGTACTATTGTCTACGCGATTACGTAATACGCAGGCACGCACGATGAGAGGCTGCAGCGTGCACTCCTCAGAGGCAGATCGAATATTTGAAAATGGCATCCAGGCGATCCTCATCATTTAGCTCTGAAGAACTGAAATTCCTGATCGGGGTGATGGACAGAGAGGATTACGATGGCACACACCGCCATCCAAAGTAGCATAAGAAGGAGGTGATCCAGCAGGTGATCCAAGGCCTGCGCCATCGTTTCCACACCGGGCCAGATCCAGTGGAAATGGTCCGATCTGAAATTCAAATGCCCAGAGTGGCTTAATGAGATCCGCGCAGAGATACGGCAGGGTGAGTAACAAAATATTTGATAAGTAAAAACATGTAAAAAAAATAGTGTACTGTATTGTATATATACCAGCAGTTACTGCGAATAATGAAAAAAAGTATAGAAGGACAATGTGGTTGTGCGCAGTGCTCTGCAGTAATTTTGTTTCATGCTAGGCAACGCCTCTAACTCTCGACCCAAACAACTTAAGTGAAGGTATTCTAGTCATTATTGTTAATTGTGCTGGCCATTCTCCCGTTTGTGTCAAGCAAATGCACTAGTTTGAAAGAAAGTACCCTTATATTCCCCTTCATAGTTAGCGCTTCCTCCTCCTACACACAGACTCAAAGACGTGCCCATGCTGCAGCTACTGTCAGTGGGCGATATCCAAAGTATTCCTACCGAACCGTGTTAACGATATAAAGAAAGTTATTGTGACGATAACGTTATCTATTGCCATAAATACATTTTTAGAAGAAAAAAATATGATATGGCCCCCCTCTCACACCCATAATATCTTAATAGTAGTATGTGTTAGTATTAAAAAGAGTCATCATCTAACAATTGTGTACGTTTTTACGTTGCAGAGCACCGTCAACGACGGCGTCACCACCGTCGAGGCAGAACGGCCCCTGAAGTACCTGCAGCCTCTAGTAAGTGTAAAACATATTTAATTTATTTTTCATCCAAGCTACGTGGGAGTGCAGTTGCAGTAAGAGCACTAGTGGTTAGGAATGGGATCCTCCAGCCCCAAACTATTCCCATGTAGTTACAACTGTTCATTAGAGTTGAATGTAAGGCTACTTCTACACTAGCGGCAGCCCGGATCCAGCGGGTGAAGGGTCCCTCCGGATCCGTGCTGCCGCAGGTACACGTGTGGGGCCGGAACCGCGCTCCGGCCCAAATTCGCTGTAATGGGGGCGGGCCGCGAATCCGGCCGCAGCACGTTAACCCCTGCTGAGAGGCAGCCGGAGCGAAAATACAACATGTAACTGTTGTGTTTTCGCTCCGGCTGCCTCTCAGCAGGGGTTAACATGCTGCGGCTGGATTCGCGACCCGCCCCCATTACAGTGAATTTGGGCCGGAGCGAGGTTCCGCGGATCTGGAGGGACCCTTCACCTGCCGCTAGTGTAGAAGTAGCCTTAGGCCATTATTTCATGATTTTTGACAGCTGCACAGAGGAAACGCTGTCACTGTCCTCCACCCCAGCGAGAGAGGACCCCACCTGCCCCTCCAACACCACCAGCCCAGCTACCAGAGGTAGAAGGTAGGTAAAAAAAAAGTGTAATGGTTGGACCTTCTGTCTTTAAAATATGAGCTAAATGTATTTTTTATCTTTGGTAGCTCCAACCTACAGGGAACAGTTTTCCCTTGGACCATGGGAAGACCACACCGTATGGGTGTCCAGTAAGTACTACAAAAGGCTCAGTCAGTACAGATTACATGTCACAGAATAAGTCGCTCCAGTACATTAAAGTTTAGATTTTTTTTTGTGGGACAACCACTGTGACTCGATCATACAAACTAAGTACATAACTGTTTCCACCCCTACAGACATCCCCACTGACTTCGAAGTGGAGGCTGGATTACCGCGCCTTGGCTCCAGGCTCCACGCTGCCTCCCAGATCATTCGTGGCCTGCATCTGGAGCTGCAAGTGCTGCAGGACATGATGGCCCGACATTGGCAAAGGCCGGCATAATCTTATTTTTTTGTTCCTTTCTTTTGTTTATTATATTATTTATTTGTTAAAAAGAAGTTTTTATTTATTACTAAAATATTCTTGAAAAATCTGTTTTGAGTGTTTTGTTAAACCTTTAACACCTTCCTGATCCTGACATAGTGTGAAGAAGACAGAGTTTTTTTCCAATTGGAAAACAATTTACTTAAAAAAATCACACTACTAAAATGTCAATATATACTCAGATGAGAATATTGCCAAGGTAAATATTCACACAATATAAGGTATCTTAAAACTATATGATATCCAAGTAAACAAATGCTTTCTTTCATCAAATGTGTCGGCTTGAAAACAATGAAATGTTCTTACTTTTTACATCTCTATCTACTCGCAGAGTGCAGTCTAATGAGTCAAAAGAGTTTAACAAGCTCAGTTTTTCCTGTTACACTATGAAAAGTACCAAAAAGCTGTTGACAAAAATCACACCGCTAATAATGAAACAACATTTCTGAAAAATACATGTAAAAAGCAACTTGCTAAATCCAGTAATGGCAGCAATTTAGCAAAATTGATCTTGGTCCAAAATAAGAACTATATTCTGCATCACTGATAATGTTATTTAGGCACTTGCTCTTGGTTGGACTGTTTCCACCCCTACAGACATCCCCACTGACTTCGAAGTGGAGGCTGGATTACGGCGCCTTGGCTCCAGGCTCCACGGTGCCTCCCAGCTCATTCGTGGCCTGCATCTGGAGCTGCAAGAGCTGCAGGACATGATGGCCCGACGTTGGCAAAGGCCGGCGTAATCTTATTTTTTTGTTCCTTTCTTTTGTTTATTATATTATTTATTTGTTAAGAAGAAGTTTTTATTTATTACTAAAATATTCTTGAAAAATCTGTGTTTTGAGTGTTTTGTTAAACCTTTAACACCTTCCTGATCCTGACATAGTGTGAAGAAGACAGAGTTTTTTCCCACGGCCATTTTCCCATATTAATGAACACAACGGTGTCTGCCGGCCAAAGTATTACTACATTACACACACTCCTGTTCACTGATTGTTCGACAGACAGAAAAATAAAAAAGGCTTGGCTTGTTTGAGCAACAAGCCTGTACATTCTACCTTAACACAGGCAGTGAAAATTATATATGAGCTTTTTATGGCTGCACCAGCCAGTAGTAGTAGGGGACGGGTTAGATCAGCATAGAGTGATTGGTAAAATAAATACAACAGACTGCAGTGGTGTATAACAATGTCCGCTAATATAACTTGTAGGGGAGGCAGAGACAGTGTAATTTTTTTTTTTTTTTAAATATATATAACACATACATATATATTTTTTTTTGGAGGGGGAATAAAGGCTGAAGCTCAAAAACAAACTTAACCATACTAAATAGAACTATTAGTAACGTTAAGTAACAACAGCTACTCTCCTACTTAGCGTAGAAAACAGAGGTGGAGGTAGACAACAGTGTTTGGTTTTGAAATAAGGTTTTGGAGACTTCGGGTTCGCACAGCCCATTACATGACACAAGACATTTGGCTGTAAAATTATGTCCTGGCTGACAGAAACAGTGGGAAGACACTCAGACTATTCTGCACTGCAAAGCCTGATCTAATCACCACCAGCATCAGCAAGAAGAGTAGGAAATTCGGATGTAATCCAGCCTTTATTCATTTTTATAAAGGTATTTTTTGAACACTGCCGGTGACAGATTTGTCCTTTTGGGTGTCACCACCCCCCCAGTGGCACTTAAAACCCTCTCTGACATGACACTTGAGGCTGGGCAGGAACGAAGCCCTAGTACATAGTGGGACAGTTCCGGCCACTGTTGTAATCTGCCTGCTCAGAAGTCCAGGGGGTCTGAGAAGAGGCTTTGTGAGCCAGACTGCAGGTACACCTGAACCTGCTCATTGAGGAAAGTGATCTGGTCCTGCTCTCTTGGTTGTAGCTGTTGGGAGCCTGAAGAGAAAAATTCCTGCATCATACTAATTAGGCTTAACTGGCTGCTGCTTGTTGTGGCAGAAGGTGGATTACTTGGCCGGACCTCCTTCTCAGACATGCTGGCAGCAAGCTGGGGCTGGCTAAAAGCTGTGGCCAGGTTACTACATAGCTTCTCCCGCAATGATACTAATTTCTCATCCCTTTCCTGGGGAGGAAAACAATCCCCCATGTTGGATTGATACCGCGGGTCCAGAAGCATCGCCAGCCAGTATTCGTCAGTCTGCCTTATGTTTAGGAGACGCCTGTCAGTGCGTAAGCATGTGAACATAAAGCTCGCCATCCTGCCCAGCATGCCTGAGAGGCCACTTCTTTCCATCTTAGCCTCTCTCTGAGAAACTACTGTGTCCCTGAAAGTCTCATCATCCTCCAGCTGTGTCTCCTCCTCCTGGTCATGATCACCCTCATTAAAATTCTCCTTCTCTTCCCCCTCCTCTAACTGAAGATCCTCATCCTCATCCTCCTCCTGCTCCACAAGGGAACTTTGGAGTTGGGGCTCCCCTAAAGTGACAGCATGGCGGGTAGACAAATGGCCAGGATTTCCTTCCCCCATTGCCCCCTGCTGCATTAGCATGAGTGTCTTTTCCAGCACAAATATTATTGAAATTATGTCGTTCACACCGCAGCTGTCCCGGCTGACCAATTTGGTGGCTTCTTCTAAGGGCCTTAGAACAGTGCAGGCATCTTGGACCAGCCTCCACTGCCGGAAATCAAAGCCGCACCTGCTCCCTATACTGGAAGATTCTGGCTGCTGCTGGACAAAATCGTCCACTGATCTACGCTGCTCTAGGAGTCGCAGCAACATATGAAGAGTGGAATTCCACCGGGTCGCCACGTCACCTATTAAGCGGTGTGGCGTAAGACTGTTTTGATGCTGCAGTACCACCAGAGAGTGGCGAGATACATATGAATGGCTGAAATGAGTGCAAAGCTTCCGCGACTTTGCCAGCACTGTGCGCAGGCCAGTGAATGTTTTTAGAAATCTTTGCACCACTAGAATTAGGACATGTGCCATACAGGGAGCATGCAAAAATTGACCCAGATTTAGCGCTGCCACTATATTTGTCCCATTGTCACTCACTACCTTGCCCACTTCCAGCTGCCGTGGAGTCAGCCAGCGCGCTATTTGCTGCTTCATGTAATGCAGCAAGCGCTGGCCTGTGTGGCTGCTACTGCCAAGACAAACTAAGTCTAATACTGCATGGCAGGGTTTCACCTAGCACATGTGTTATGAAGGAGCAGGGGTAACTCGCTGCCCTGACGCTCCAGCAGGCAGACTGCCTGTGGAGGTGGAAGCGGATAGTTGTTGGGTGGTCTGCTGCAATCCTGGCTGGAAAGCACGTGGAGGTGCCAACAGCAATTGACCGGGTTGCTGGGGGGTTCCTGCCTCGCTGCCACTAAATACATTCAGCTAGTGGGCAGTAAAGGACATGTATTGCCCCTGGCCGTAAGCACTGCTCCAGGTGTCCACCGTGACGTGCACCGTGCTGCAGAGAGACAGCTGCAGGGAGCGTCCAATATTGTCAGCCACGTGGGAGTAAAGGGCGGGGATAGTTTTGCTGGAGAAGTAATGCCGGCTAGGTACCTGCTAGCATGGCTGAGCGCAAGCCATTGGCTCCCTAAAAGCTGGGCAGTCAACCAGCTGGTACGGCAGAGACTGCACAGCCAGCAACTTTGTCAGGTGGCCATTCAGTTTGCGCACTTTCGGATTACTTGTGGCGTAAAACTGCTTCCTGGCCACGCACTCGGCAATGGACGGCTACCGAATGAGAGGAGGTGGAGAAATGCACGCACTGGCCGATGATGAGGTGGATGTACTAGTTACACACCGGGATTTGGGCTGAGCTATGGCCCTGGATGCGGCCTGCCTGACAGAAGGGACCCTGGGAGAAGAAACTAGCTCTTTAGTGTTAATGGGCTGCACTAAATTGCCAGCATGATGCTGCTTCAAATGGTTCCACATAGCAGTGGTCCTCACATTTGTGGCTTTCAAACGGCTCCATTTCTGTTTACACAAATTACACGTGGCTATACTGCTATCCCCCGGCAGAGTGGTAAAATACTTCCACACACCCGACATGCACCCTCCACAGCTGCCCAAGCTTGTAGCCCTTGCACGCTTACACCCTGGTGCCGGCCCCACTATATTTGGGGTCTCGCTAGTTCCCAGGGAAGCACTAGCCCTGGGCCTAACTCACCTCTGCCCTCTGTTGCTGCCACTACTAGAACCACCCTCCTCCTCTGAGAGCAAATCCACCTCACCAGCCCGATCCACTTCCCAGGTCCTCCGGTCTAACACATCAGATTCATCATCAGACTCCTCCACAACACATTTTTCGGAATGCAAATTAGGCTGTTCCCCACCAACTGACAATCCAGTCCAAACTCTGACTGCCCTCTAAGAAATCCTCAGGAAGGCTGTCCTCTATAACCGCCGGATTATAAGGTGGGCTTCGGTAGATTTTTTTTTAGAAATTGCAGAAGGGACACCACTAGGAGGGAGCACTGAAGCCCGAGAGGTGGCAGAAAATGACAGGGTTTGCTTGAGTGGAATGGTGGATCAGGAAGAGTCTGACCCCTGGCTACACATGGATACTGTATCAGCAGATGACAGCAGATCATCCTGCTGAGACAGAGATGAGCGTGCCATCCACTCCACTACCTCATCTACTTTCTCCTCCACTACAATTTTGCGCCTCGGTTGGTTAGCCTGGTGGAACAACGGCCAAGTATTGCAAATACTACTAGTAGATGCTCCAGCTACAGGTCTTTTGGCACTGCTGCCCTGTGCCACCTTCTCCTTTTTTTTAAAAGCTCAAAGTCTGGCTGGAACAGGACCCCTTTTGCTTATCCATTCCAGACATTTTTCAATTCACTCTGTGGCCCTGCAGCTGGTCTTTGTCCCTGTATCTCACTGTCTCTCCCTGTCTCTCCCTAGCTCTCCCTGTCTCTCTCTCCCTGCTTGATTAAATACTAGCCCTGAACTGGCCCTGCACTTGCCCTGCAGTATCCCTGCTATCTGTAATATGGATTCCCAGAGAAATTACTCCCCAATTTTCACAAAACAGGTCTCAGAGTCTCAGAACTTCACACACAGGGCTTCTGCTCGTTTTAGCAGTCACAGCAGAAGTGATGTGTCACTGGCTTACCAAGCCTGAGACAATCAGAGCAAGCCCTGCCCATTAGGTCAGGTGACCGCTTTCTTCCCGAGCGTTTGCACACGATAAACGAACTAACAGTAAAAGTTCGCTAATGAATTGAAATTGTACGCAACAGCTTATACAGAAACTTATACGTAGCAATAGCGTATAATTTATAGCACAAACTACGCAGCGAATGCGTACAAAGCCGAAGCGAATCACCTAATATTCGGATTCGCTTCGCAGCTAACAAATCCCAAGATTCAATACGAATCGACAAATCGACAAATCGATTTGCTCATCTCTAGTTTCTTTCATGTGTTTTAATGACTTATTTTATATACAATATGCACATAGTTATTTCCTAGGCATTCTTCTATAATTAGTTATATGAGTAATTTGTTTAATTGGTGAAGAAAATGACAAAAATGCATCTTTGAACTGTGTAATATGACCTGGAATTACATTGATTAAGAACAGAATATAAAACAAGTAAAGATGCCAATGTTTACTACTGTAAATGTGTTTCAAACCTAATTAACCTCTTCTTGCCCTAAAAAATTTTCATTTTTTATCACTTTAGTTTTTTCCTCCTCTCATTCCAAGAGCCATAACTTTTTTACTTTTCTATGCATGCAACCATATTAGGTTTTTTTGTGAGGCTTTTTTTGTTTTGTTTTGTTTTTAACCGTGTAATTAGTTCTCTGTGCTAATGTGTGCTACAAATTATGTTCCCCAAAGCTGGGTTCACATCACCATTTAGTTTTCTTTAATTCTGATCTGTCAGATGAATTGAAAAATAAACAGATAAACGGATCCTTTATGCACTTTTGCATCTGTTTTAGCTATTTCTGCCTGAGATCCCTGACACAAATGTACCTGTCTGGGTTCTGGTGACGAGATCTCCAGCTTCGGCGTGCGGCGTGACTGCTCTGGGAGACATACGCTGCTAAGCCATGTATGTACCCTGGTGACGCAACAGCATCATTAGCAACAGGATGCAATGCTCTTTCTACCCACAGCGGGCATTTGATGGAGGAGTCTAGCAGTGAACTGATTGCTCAGCTGATCTATTCCTGTGTGCTAGTGTTCTGACTAATGGAGTGCCGAGTCAAAATCAGGTTCTGATTCTGGGACTCAGTGCTCTATTTAATCCCCTTCCTGGCCTTATAGCAGTGCTGGTGACTGTCTCGGACTCACTAGCTGTGTTATTGGTGGCATAGTTTGGATTACTAGTGCTTTGACCTTGGCTTGTCCTTTTGACCGCTCTCTGATGTATTGGTACTGAGTTTCCTGTCTGGTTCTGATCTTGGCTTGGCTATTTGACAACTTTCTGTCTCGATTTGGTACTTTGTTGTCCCCCTGGTTCTGACCCATTTCAGTACAACTCTGTGTCATGTATTTGTCCCTTGGTGTTGTTTGTCTCGCACCTTAGCAGAGTAGGGAACGTCAACCAGTTGCAGACTTGCTGCTTAGAGCTTGCACTGCAAGTAGGAAGTGAAAGTGGGTGGGGTTCTAGTTAGGGCTCTCTATCCGTGTCCGTCCCTACCTACTAACATTACATTGTCACTGGTCCAAATTATTAGACTGGTACTTGCCCTATTATGGATGCTATGGCATCATTGGCCTCTCAGATGGAGGGTATTGCCCAATTAGTTCAGGACTTCAAAAGGGTAAAGCAGCAAGATCACATTCATTTCAGCTCTATCCCCAGTAGAACCTAAAGTAAAGCTCCCTGACCGTTTCTCTGATGATCAGGAAAAAAATGTAAATTTTTGGGAGATCTGTAAACCCTATTTTTGCCATAGGCTTCATTAATCAGGGATGAGAAAATGGGCATCATTATGTCTCTGTTTATGGGGGATCTGCAGGAATGGGCAAATTCCCTGTCACCCAATTCTCCTGAATTGTTTTCTGTGGATCGTTTCTTTTCCTCGTTAGGTCTCCTTTATGATGAGTCACGCTCTGGTGTGGAGGATATAGCCACACCAAACGTAAGAGGGAAGGGAAAAGGACCAAACAAGGGAAACGGTCACCTCCTGCAGGAATCCCTGAAACTAGGTCCTGACTGACTACCAGTATGAACAGGCCTTAGTTGTAGGAAGGTTCATACACAGGAACCTAATAACAACTGACCCTATAGAACCCTGCCACTAGTGACAGGGGAAGGAGTCAACCCGTTCCTCCAAAAGGACGGATGAACAGGAGACTCCAGAAGGCAAAACCACAACAGGGAAAAGTAGGATAAACACAATAGGGAAAATGACACTTATCTCAATGCAGATATTGCAACAACCGGAACTCAGCCAAGAACCACACCACACACAACAATGTCAGCAGAAAGTATAAACCACAAGGAAAACTGGGAGAGGAAGGGATAAATAGGGGAAAGACAATCACCGCAACAGCTGAGGGGAAGGGGTGTGGTAAACAGCAACCAAACCAAGAGGAAAACATGTCAAATTATGTCACTTTTGAAAGTCTAGCCGATCGCCTGCAACCTGATGCAGGCACGTTCGTGACATTACCTCCCCTTTTACGGGTGACCTCCGGGCACCCGGGCACAGGATGAGACCTGTGAAAGGCTTTCACCAAACGACTGATATTCACGTCAGATGCCGGTACCCATGTCCTCTCCTCAGGTCCATAACCCTTCCAGTGAACAAGATATTGAAGAGTCCCACGGAGATCTCGAGAATCAATTATCTTGACGATCTGGAATTACAAATTACCATCCACGATGACAGGTGCGGGTGGTAAGGGAGATGGCTCCAGAGGTTCAATATATCTCTTCAACACAAGATTTGTGAAACACATTATGGATTTTCAGAGCCTGAGCAAGTTCTAGACGAAATGCTACAGGATTAATAATGGCTGTGATCTTATATGGGCCAATAAATCTTGGTCCCAACTTCCAAGAATGAACTTTCAACTTAATGTTCCTAGTTGACAGCCACACAGAATCACCCACACTTAGGTCTGGACTAGAGATGAGCGAGCACTAAAATGCTCGGGTGCTCGTTATTTGAGTCGAATTTTTCCCGATGCTCGGGTGCTCGTTTCGAATAACGAACCCCATTAAAGTCAAGGGGAGACTCAAGCATTTTTTGCCGGGGGCTCCAAAGCTCTGCACAGGGAAGGTTGCGTGAAAACCTGGAAACCTCATAAAATGATGGAAACACCATGGAAATGGACAGGAAACAGCAGGGGCAGCATGCATGGATGCCTCTGGGGCTGCCTAATCGTACCATTACGCCAAATTCTAGGCAAAAGCCTGGTGGTGACCCTCAAGACAATTGTGCTAACTCAGACCAAGATGGGCAAGGCACATGCCCATCACATGTTAGGAAAGCACCCAACTAGGTGCAACGAAGGTCCATCACCGCCTGCGGGTGACACCACTGCCCATGCTGGCACTCCTGTACTATCCCCCGCCCCACGACGCAGGCATAAGCCTGACACAGCATGGTGGTGACACCAAAGAGTGACCAAGTTAGATGAGGTAGCAGGTGAGCCACCCAAAAATTTACCCTGACACAGCATGGCGGTGACAACAGAGTGACCAAGTTAGACTAAGGTAGCTGGTGAACCACCAAAAATTTACCCTGACACAGCATGGCGGTGACAGATTGACCAAGTTAGACTGAAGAAGCAGGTGAACCACCCATAAATGTAGCCTGACACAGCATGGCGGTGACACCACCAATGCCTTGGTCAGACTGAGATTGCAGTCAAATGGCTGTAGATGAGCCTCCCAAAAAATTGTTTTAAAGTGTTTGAAGTTGACTCTCCTAAAAAATAGTTTTTGAGTGTCTGTAGTTGACCCTCCTAAAAAATTTTTTTGAGTGTCTGTAGTTGACCCTCCTAAAAAATTGCTTTTGAGTGTCTGTAGTTGACCCTCCTAAAACATTGATTGGAGAGAGGGCCTGTAGGTGGCCCTCCGTAAACATTGTTAGCAAAGAGAGCCAGTACGCCCTCTGAAAAATTGCCTGTTGGCTCAGCGTTTGTGTACGAAGAGAAGGAGGAGGAGAGGATACATAAGCAATGTTCATGTTGAGCTGCTTTTCCCCGGTGGAGATTTGAATTCCGGTGAAATCCAGGCTTTATACATTTTAATAAGCGTCAGCCTGTCAGCATTGTCAGTTGACAGGCGTGTACGCTTATCAGTGATGATGCCACCAGCTGCACTGAAGACCCCCTCTGACAACACGCTAGCGGCAGGGCAGGCCAGCACCTCTAAGGTGTACAGCGCCAGTTCGGGCCACATGTCCAGCTTTGCAACCCAGTAGTTGTATGGAGCAGAGTGATTACGCAGGACGTTGGTATGGTCAGCTACATATTCCCTTACCATCTTTCTGAACAGATCCCCCTACTCTGCCTAGACTGGAAACGGGTGACATAGTCTTGCTGGGGTGACATAAAACTGGCAAAAGCCTTGAAGAGTGTTCCCCTGCCAGTGCTTGACAAGCTGCCTGCCCCCCTCCTCTCGACCGCTAGTTGGCCCACAGAACTATGTCCTTTGCCGCTAGCGGTGTCAGATGGGAAGGATAGTTTCAGCTTGTGAACCAGGGCCTATTGATATTGATTCACTCTCATACTCCTTTCCTCTACAGGAATGAGAGTGTAAAAGTTATGCTTGTACCGGGGGTCCAGGAGGGTGAACACCCAGTAATCGGTGTTGTCAAAAATGCTTCTAACACGAGGGTCACGGGAAAGACATGAAGTCAGCCATGTGGGCCAGAGTCCCAACACGCAAGAATTCCCTTTCCTCAATAGGCTGACTCTCCATTTCCTCCTCCTCCAACTCCTCCTCTTCAGCCTATACACATTTAACAGATAAAAAGGAATGAGCATTGGTACCCTCTTCAGTCTTGCCAACTGTCTCCTCCTCTTCCTTCTCATCCTCCTCATCCCCCCCTCCTCCAATACGCTCTGAGAAACAGACCTGAGGGTGCTCTGGCTATCAAGCAAAGTATCTTCTTCCCCATCTCCTGTGACAAACGCACAGCCTCTGACTTCATGCTGAGCTGTGAGTTTTTCAGCAGACAAAGCAGCGGGATGGTGACGCTGATAATGGCGGCATCGCTGCTGACCATCTGTGTTGACTCCTCAAAGTGGCTTAACACCTGACAGATATCAGACATCCACGTCCACCCTTACCCCTGGCGTTCACCATTTTGTATATTCACTAAACTGTAGAATTAATATCTGAGGCCAAAACCGTATTCAGAAGACAGTAGAATTAATATCTGAGGCAAAAAAACGCATTCTCTAGACTCCGGCTACTGTACCGCACACGACAGAATTTTTCACTGCACTGTAGTATATATAACTGAGAGAAAAAACATATTTTCTAGAATCCGGCTACTGTACCACACACGACAGAATTGTTCACTGCACTGTAGTATATATAACTGAGAGAAAGAACGTAGTATTTAGACTCCGGCTACTGTACCACACACAAAAGAATTGTTCACTGCACTGTAGTATATATAACTGAGAGAAAGAACGTAGTCTTTAGACTCCGGCTACTGTACCGCACACAAAAGAATTGTTCACTGCACTATAGTATATATAACTGAGAGAAAGAACGTAGTCTTTAGACTCTGGCTACTGTACCACACACGAAAGAATTGTTCACTGCACTGTAGTATATATAACTGAGAGAAAAAACATATTTTCTTGATTCCGGCTACTGTACCGCACACAACAGAATTGCTTACTGCACTGTACTATATATTACTGAGAGAAAAAATGTAGTCTTTAGACTGCGGCTATTTTACCGCAAACCACTCAATTTTTCACTGGACTGTAGTATATATAACTGAGAGAGAAAATGTATTTTCTAGACTGAAGCTACTGTACAGCACACAACAGAATTGTTCACTGCACTGTAGTGTATATATAACCGAGAGAAAAAAACATAGTCTTTAAATGGCGGCTATTGTACCGCAAAGCACTCAATATTAGTAGAGAAAACGTACTAGTAGTAGAGAGAAAAAACGTATTTTCTAGACTCCGGCTAGTGTACCGCACACGACAGAATTTTTCACTGCACTGTAGTATATATAACTGAGAGAAATAAACGTAGTCTTTAGACTGCGGCTATTTTACCGCAAACCACTCAATTTTTCACTGGACTGTAGTATATATAACTCAGAGAAAAAATGTATTTTCTAGACTGACGCTACTGTAAAGCACACAACAGAATTGTTCACTGCACTGTAGTGTATATATAACTGAGAGAAAAAACATAGTCTTTAAATGGCGGCTATTGTACCGCAAAGCACTCAATTTTTCACTGGACTGTAGTATATATAACTCAGACAAAAAATGTATTTTCTAGACTGACGCTACTGTACAGCACACAACAGAATTGTTCACTGCACTGTAGTGTATATATAACTGAGAGAAAAAACGTAGTTTTTAAATGGTGGCTATTGTACCACAAAGCCCTCAAATTTTCACTGGACTGTAGTATATATAACTGAGAGAAAAAACATATTTTCTAGACTCCGGCTAGTGTACCGCACACGACAGAATTTTTCACTGCACTGTAGTGTATATATAACTGAGAGAAAAAACGTAGTCTTTAGACTGCGGCTAATTTAACGCAAACCATTAAATTTTTCACTGGACTGTAGTATATATAACTGAGAGAAAAAACTTATTTTCTAGACTCCGGCTAGTGTACCGCACATGACAAAATTGTTCACTGCACTGTAGTATATATAACTGAGAGAAAAAAACATACTCTTTAGACTGCGACTATTTTACCGCAAACCACTCAATTTTTCACTGGACTGTAGTATATATAACAGAGAAAAAACGTGTTTTTTAGACTCCGGCTAGTGTACCGCACACGACAGAATTGTTCACTGCACTGTAGTATATATAACTGAGAGGAAAAACGTAGTCTTTAGACTGCGGCTAATTTAACGCAAACCACTCAATTTTTTATTGGACTGTAGTATATATAACTGAGAAATAAAATGTATTTTCTAGA
This sequence comes from Rhinella marina, assembly GCA_900303285.1. Classification (NCBI taxonomy): domain Eukaryota; kingdom Metazoa; phylum Chordata; class Amphibia; order Anura; family Bufonidae; genus Rhinella; species Rhinella marina. The sequence goes on from ONZH01000291.1 coordinate 31,715, forward strand.
CTACGGCTAGTGTACCGCACACGGCAGAATTGTTCACTGCACTGTAGTATATATAACTGAGAGAAAAAACGTATTTTCTAGACTCCGGCTAGTGTACCGCACACGACAGAATTGTTCACTGCACTGTAGTATATATTACTGAGAGAAAAAACGTAGTCTTTAGACTGCGGCTAATTTAACGCAAACCACTCAATTTTTCACTGGACTGTAGTATATATAACTGAGAGAAAAAACGTATTTTCTAGACTAAGGCTAGTGTACCGCACACGACAGAATTGTTCACTGCACTGTAGTATACACTCACCGGCCACTTTATTAGGTACACCATGCTAGTAACGGGTTGGACCCCCTTTTGCCTTCAGAACTGCCTCAATTCTTCGTGGCATAGATTCAACAAGGTGCTGGAAGCATTCCTCAGAGATTTTGGTCCATATTGACATGATGGCATCACACAGTTGCCGCAGATTTGTCGGCTGCACATCCATGATGCGAATCTCCCGTTCCACCACATCCCAAAGATGCTCTATTGGATTGAGATCTGGTGACTGTGGAGGCCATTTAAGTACAGTGAACTCATTGTCATGTTCAAGAAACCAGTCTGAGATGATTCCAGCTTTATGACATGGCGCATTATCCTGCTGAAAGTAGCCATCAGATGTTGGGTACATTGTGGTCATAAAGGGATGGACATGGTCAGCAACAATACTCAGGTAGGCTGTGGCGTTGCAACGATGCTCAATTGGTACCAAGGGGCCCAAAGAGTGCCAAGAAAATATTCCCCACACCATGACACCACCACCACCAGCTTGAACCGTTGATACAAGGCAGGATGGATCCATGCTTTCATGTTGTTGACGCCAAATTCTGACCCTACCATCCGAATGTCGCAGCAGAAATCGAGACTCATCAGACCAGGCAACGTTTTTCCAATCTTCTACTGTCCAATTTCGATGAGCTTGTGCAAATTGTAGCCTCAGTTTCCTGTTCTTAGCTGAAAGGAGTGGCACCCGGTGTGGTCTTCTGCTGCTGTAGCCCATCTGCCTCAAAGTTCGACGTACTGTGCGTTCAGAGATGCTCTTCTGCCTACCTTGGTTGTAACGGGTGGCAATTTGAGTCACTGTTGCCTTTCTATCAGCTCGAACCAGTCTGCCCATTCTCCTCTGACCTATGGCATCAACAAGGCATTTCCGCCCACAGAACTGCCGCTCACTGGATGTTTTTTCTTTTTCGGACCATTCTCTGTAAACCCTAGAGATGGTTGTGCGTGAAAATCCCAGTAGATCAGCAGTTTCTGAAATACTCAGACCAGCCCTTCTGGCACCAACAACCATGCCACGTTCAAAGGCACTCAAATCACCTTTCTTCCCCATACTGATGCTCGGTTTGAACTGCAGGAGATTGTCTTGACCATGTCTACATGCCTAAATGCACTGAGTTGCCGCCATGTGATTGGCTGATTAGAAATTAAGTGTTAACGAGCAGTTGGACAGGTGTACCTAATAAAGTGGCCGGTGAGTGTATATAACTGAGAGGAAAAATGTAGTCTTTAGACTGCGGCTAATTTAACGCAAACCACTCAACTTTTTATTGGACTGTAGTATATATAACTGAGAGAAAAAAATGTATTTTCTAGACTACGGCTAGTGTACCGCACACGACAGAATTGTTCACTGCACTGTAGTATATATAACTAAGAGAAAAAACGTAGTATTTAGACTGTGGCTATTTTACCGCAATTTTTCACTGGACTGTAGAATATATAACTGAGAGAAAAAACATATTTTCTAGACTGATGCTACTGTACAGCACACAACATAATTGTTCACTGCACTGTAGTGTATATATAACTGAGAGAAAAAACGTAGTCTTTAGACTGCGGCTAATTTAAAGCAAACCACTCAATTTTTCACAGGACTGTAGTATATATAACTGAGAGAAAAAACGTAGTCTTTAAATGGCGGCTATTGTACCGCAAACCACTAAATTTTTCACTGGACTGTAGTATATATAACTGAGAGAAAAAACGTATTCCCTAGACTAAAGCTACTGTACAGCACACTACATAATTGTTCACTGGACTGTAGTATATAT
>ONZH01000292.1:0-15297 GCA_900303285.1 Rhinella marina
TTGAATGAACATAACACAATGAATATGCGTTTTACCCATAAATTTGGAGGAAAACAATTAGAGTTTCTGGATGTCACTGTCGTGGTGGAAGGCGACGGATTGGTCACCAGGGGCTATAGAAAGCCCACGGCGACCAATTCCTTGCTCCACTACGACAGTTTTCATCCAGAGAGCGTTAAGAAGGCCGTCCCTTATGGCCAATTTGTGAGAAGGATCAACGACACCCAAGAGGGTTTTAGGAATCAATCCTTAGAGTTAAAAGATAGGCTACTTAAGAGAGGTTACCCCGAAGATGTGTTAGAACAAGACCTGAAAAGGACATCTTCATTGACTCAAAGAGAACTGCTTGGTGGCAAAAAGAAATATGGATATGTCTGTGACGAGGACTTTTAGAAGTGTTTCACTTTTTCATTTAAATTTAGTCCTATGGCTCCGACTATTCGTAAGGTGATTTGGAGGAATTGGGCTATGTTAGAAAAAGATACAAATTTAGCTCCACTTATTAGTAAAAAAACCTCGTATCGCCTTTAGACGGAGCCATACAATCAAAGACAGAATTGTAAGGAGTCAGTTTGTGGAGAAAAAAACAAATACTTGGATAAAGGATCTAGTCCCGTCGGGAAATTATAAATGCGGCAGTTGTTCTTTGTGTAAATTTAATCTGCGACAGAGATTCCTGTGTTTTGGAGGAATCAATCATAGGGTCAATGATTTCATTACCTATAGAAGCAAATACATTGTATACCTCGTTCTGATGTCTATATGTCTATATGAGAGATTCAGGGAGCATTTGAACTCCATTTCCTCTGGAAAAGGTTGCCCAAGGCTAATAGAACATGTAAGGGGGGCACATCAAGGTAATACGAATGTGTTAAGCTTCGCAGGTATTGAGATGATACGCTCACCACCACAGGGTGGCGATAGACACAGGTTCCTGTTGCAGAAAGAGGCAAAATGGATCATTAGGTCAGGGGCTCTGGGACCACTTGGCATGAATGACAGAAATGATCTTAGCGTATTTATTGGTGATTGACATTCCAGGGTTCGCTACACGCTTTTAAATATATGTTTTTGTGTTGTAACTTGAACATTGAATAATTTGTGGCTTTTGTGCCTTGTTATTTTATGCTGCGCTTCTGTCTCAGTGTGTCAGGTCTGCAGCGGTATAAGAGGCGGTGGCGTAGTTACATCATCAAGGAGCGGCCAGAGGAAGCGCAGTAGCGCGAAACGGCTGTCGCTGCTCACTCCTGGATACACTGCATGGCGTCCAATCAATACCCTCGTTTCATGTAAGTTCATACCAATAAAGCCTGAAGAACTTAGAAGACCCTGGTGAGTGCCGCTCATTTCTTCTTCCTATCTTAATAATTTCAGAGGGAGCAGCACTCAAGGGAGAGGGATCCCCCACAGATAACACGACAGAATCATGGATACAACTTAAGACACAGGGAATTGAGTCCAAAGGAATACATGAGGGGCGACAAATACAGGAAGGAAGAAAGGAAGAGGGAACAGATACCGACACATTACTATCACAGAATGTACAATCAACATACAGAGGAAAGAGGAAAACACGGAGGGGACAAGGCAAAAGAAAACAACAAAAGCAATGGAGTGAACAGGGGAAGATAATGGAGACCAACATGGTAGTGAACTTGAGCAAACATATTTTAACAAAAGCACAAAACAGTTTGCTCAACAAAGGGTTAAAATTTGCTCCTTCCACCCCATTGAATAAATTCAATGTATATGTTGGTATTGAGAAATTCATGAGGAAGTTGTGCCTCAAGAAATATTATATGAAGAAAGCATGTGAGAGAGGCACAGCAAATGAACCTAAATACCAATGTTCCCGAGGCAATTAATGAGTCAGGAATTAATAACGTTTAAAAAGAATGTTGAAATGGATGTGAGGAAGATGAAGAATCCACGTAATAACTACAGTAATCTAACCAAGGAAGAAGGGATAGCATTAAAACAACTGAGTAGACTAGAAAACATCACCATTCGCCCGGCCGATAAAGGTGGAGCAGTGGTGATACAAGATACTCAAGTATGATGAGGAATGTAAGAAACAACTCAATGATACTTCCACCTATATTAAATTAGAAGGAGACCCTACTAAAGAGTATTATAAACTACTAGTGGATTACTGTAAAAAATGACTCGAAAAAGGTATTCTTTATGACCAGGAGTATAGATTTATTACGGGAACTGAGTGTAGAACACCAATTTTCTATAGCATCCCTAAAATACACAAAAATGAAAAAAAAAACCCGGGGCGCCCAATAATATCGGGAATAGGGTCGGTAACATCTAGTTTGTCACAGTACTTAGACCACTTACTGCAACCGACGGTTAAAATAACCCCCTCATACATAAAACACACGACTCAAGTGATCTCATTAGTTGAAACCTTGGAATATGAACCGGATTGGTTTCTGGGTACTTTAGATGTCACATCATTGTTCACAATAATTAACCATGAGCAAGGTATTGAAGCCCTGGAGAAAATGTTACATCTGAGTAATAACATAACGAAGGAACAAATAGATTTTATAGTGGAGGGGATTCACCACATCCTAACACACAACCACTTTTGGTATGGGAGTGATTTTTACCTACAGATTAAGGGCACTGCCATGGGTACCAGGTTCGCCCCTAGTTATGCAAATTTATTTATGGCCTATTGGGAATCTTTGGTCATTGCACCTGAGCTGGGGGTGAATCTGGTACTCTGGCGGCGTTTCATAGACGACATTATGTTTGTCTGGAAAGGAAGTGAAGAGGAACTACAGAGGTTTCTAGAAGCCTTGAATGCCAATGAGAGGGGTTTGAAATTCACTGCGAATATTAGCAGGACTCATGTGGAGTTCCTAGACCTCCTAATAACAGTAAGAGATTGCAAATTAGTCTGTAACACCTACCAAAAGGAAGTTGCAAAGAATGGTTACATTTTATATTCTAGTTGCCACCTGCCAAGATGGTTGATGAATATACCGTTGAACCATTTCCGGAGGATTAAGCGCAATTGTACCTTAAATTCTCAATTTGAAAAGGAGGCAGAAGTAATGGTAAAAAAAATTGCAGAGAAAAAATACCCGGATCATTTGGTAAATGGGGCTTTAGAAAGAGTTAGAGGCATGGAGAGTTTTTGAAACTAAAACAAATGGAAAAGAAAAAGATGAGACAATAAGGTTAATTCTCCCCTTTAACTCTCAACATAAACATCTTGAAAAAATAATAAAAAGATATTGGTACCTTTTGCAAAATGACAAACAAATAGGGAATATGATACCAAATAACCCAGCAATAGCGTATACGAAAGTGACTCCTATTGGTTTAAAAATAGCCCCTACCATTAGAGAATCGAAGAAACATACAAGTATACCAGGATGGACGAACCTGAAAGGATTCTATAAATGTGGTAAATGCAATAACTGTAAATTAACACCTAACAATAAAAAAAAGATCAGTGAGATACAATCCACATCTAATGGCTTCAAATGGAACATAAGAGAATTCCTGACATGCAGTACTAAAAATGTGGTCTATTTAATCCAGTGTCCGTGTGGTAAACAATATGTAGGGAGGACTAAGAGAGATTTGAAAACAAGAATATCCGAGCATGTAAACAACATACGTATTGGCTATGACAAACACGCACTGTCTAAACATTATAAGGATCCTAAGGGAATAATTTATATAGCGTTAGAGAAAGTAAACAGACACTGGAGGGGAGGTGATCACATATCCAGAATGTCGAGAATGGAATCGAGGAAAATTTATGAGTTTGGTACAATAATCCCACGGTCTAAACGCGGATATTGAGACTTGAGGGATGGGGAGAGATCGCGGAGGTGATGGGACATCAGGGTCAGGCTGTACATCTTTCCCAGCACCCTGATCTCCCCTCCATTCCGGGATCTCTCTCTTCAATCAAATTACAATATTACAATATTACATTACAATCAAATTACAATATTACAATAGTACATTACCATAATATTATTGGATGTTATTTTTGATATCAAACGAATAGGATGGTATATGATAAAGGTTGACCCAATAGGTATGTTTACGCTTATACATCTTTTACATAGTTTTTGCACATTTTGGGTAATTCCATTTGTATATTTTTATATTTTTACATTTTCTATATGATTTTATATTGTAGCAGCTAAATAGACTTCAATGTATCATAATATGGAAAAAACGCATTAAATTTAGAATAAACGCAAGATGGTGGACAAAAATGCTAAGGAATCGTTATGTAGATTTTATGTTATATTTCATGTTATTTTTTAATCTGAGTTTATTGGTAGATAATGAAATATGTATGTAAGGAAAATGGGATAACAATTACCTTATTTTGCTGTAAAAAGGAGAATATATGGCAAAATATGCAAACATGGGAATCCGCACCAGGTTTTGGAAATAGATGTGAATGTATAAATTCCGGCAAAAGGAGGGATGATTCAGCTACTGAGGAAGGTGTTTGAACACCGAAATGCGTCTAGCGTAGAGAAATCATCCCTGACTATAACAAGGCACGCCTAACAAAGATTAATTGGATACATTTTTGTGATGTTTCTCCATGAAAAGATCGAGGTGGAATGATGAAAGCCGGAACTGTTATTTAGTGAAGCAGTAACACCCGGACCTCAACCAGAGACCGATCACAGGAAACAGCATTCTTATACTGTTATCGCGGTAAACGCCACACGTGGTTCTCCGGTCACGGGGGTAATCTTGCAGCGTACACTAACATAGAGACCGCGAAGAAACAAAAGATAAAGGGTAAGTGCACTGTCAGGACTCGGGGGTACAGACAACACAAGACAGTGGGCCCTGAGGCTGAACCCACCCACTGTCCCTACCTACTTGCCTCAGACGGCCCTAGGCGGCCGCGGACAACCACGATGGCGTTCCCTATACTGAATAAGTGGAACACCAAACAGGACAGACAAAACAACCAAAAACGGACAAAGGAGCAAACAAGGACAGAACCACACAGCAATGCAGTAATATCGGCAATACAGACAAAAGTCAAAGGTCAGGCGGAGGGTGGATAAGTACGCAATCAGAGGGACTAGGAAGGGAACAAACCGGAGAAGATACAGGGGAGCTGGGATCCAGGTATGAACCGAAGTAGCCAGCAAGCAAGTGAGCAGCTAGCTGACATTTATCCAGGATCAGAGGCTAGGTCCAGAAGCTGATTGGACCAGCCCTGATCTCAGTAACAAGTTCAGCTGAAGCACAAATCCTAAAGAGCACAGTAACTCCTGCATTGCTGGACAAAAGCTATCGGGTGTGTCACAACAACCCAGGCACAGTTCACACTAGGTATTGCACACCCTGACATGCACAACCCTTTTTTTCTTGGAGGTAACTTGATCCACTCAATCGGAGGACATTGTATGGTGATATAAAGAAAGAACTCAGAGTACAACTGGTATAATACCAATATCAAAAATATCAGTCCCACTCAGCGGGTGAACGCACCTTGGTGGGGATTTGTATCACTCATAATGTGCTAGTGACTGCATACAGTATATGCCATTATAAGAGACTGATAGCACCGCTGACCATACATAAATACGGAGGAGGCTATACTATTTCAAAAGGGTGCTATGAAGAGAGGGGGTTAATGAAAAGTGGAGAGGATTTCTACATCATCTAAGAACAACCATTGAGAACATTGTATAAATTATAAGAAATGAAATAGGGATGGTAACCCTTACGTATATATTTCTATTATTATTTATTTAATGTTATACATTTTTTAATATATATTGTTTGTATATTTTTAATTAAATATTAAAATATTTCTATACATATCCAGTGAGGAGAGTGCGTGCCCTTTTAAAATATTTGAATCACGTACACTTACAGGTTTTTGGGTGACCTGCTTTTGAGGCATCGCACCTCCGTTATATCCAAATTGTTGGGTGTGAGCCACCTCAAAACGTTTGTTACAGTTAAGAACACACCTGTGTTCGAAATGCGTCAACGTTTGCTGAGATGGATTGGAAGTGCTGGAACTTTTTTCGTCTTTTTCATACCAGTTGAAGATTGCCTGGCTTGTTCCCTGCATGATGGGAGATCTGTGAGGTGTGCTGGATTTATCCTTATCTTACTTTATGTGATCCCCATGTCTCAATTCAATCCCAGAATTTGGGTCTGGCTCACAAGACACTTTAACACCCTAAATCCTAAATTACATAGTTTGCTGGCCAGGCTTCCACTAGGTCCTCCTCCCTCGAATTTTAATGCTTCTGATACACCTAGTCAAAATGTACTCTAGGCCCTCCTCCCTCAGACAGTATGTCTGGTACACCTGGTCTAGGTCCTCCTCCCTCAGACAGTATTTCTAGTACACCTGGTCTAGGTCCTCCTCCCTCAGACAGTCTTTCTGGTACACCTAGTCAAGACACAGACCACCCTGGGGACCCACCAGATCTATAGTAACCTCAACACGAGGCGTCCCTTATTTTTTCCAGCCAAATAAATGATCTTTCCCTAGATCTTTTCTGTATCTTCTTTGGAATGTTTTTCAGTCTTCAGAGATGAGTTTTATAGTTTTGTCCTTTGAATCTGGAATCCTTTTCTCTCCAAAACAAACACTCGGGAGGCCACACTTTCACTTCAATTACCTTGGCTTGTCCCTGACTTTTTTGTCTAAAAGTCACTGCTATGATGGGATCCCCTGGCTTCATTCACTCATGCGCCATGTGATGAGTCATTCTTCTTGGATGGTTCCCTTATCAATTCCCAAAGACTTCACCACATCCCCAGCAAAATTTTTCACCATGGAAATTTCCTACTGGTTATATTTCTCACACACATCCCTCTCCTTTTGTCTCCTTAAGGGAGACAGACTCATCTTGTCACATACAAGACGTCACACCTACTGGAATCCCTCATCAATCTTATTTTTTATTATTTTTTTATTATTTATTTGTCCCTCATAGATCACTCATACTCTTTCACCTTCTTCATTAAGGGATTCTCATGAAACAATATTCAATCTATTCAAATGGAAAGTTACTTCATAAATTATGATACCTGACCTTATATATTTCTTTACCACTATCACACTGCAGCCCACTAACAGAATGAAGAATTCCCTACTTACATTACAATGTGTAGCCCTAACAGATATTTTACAAAACTGACAATCATGTATAATGCATACAGTTGGGTTATTAATTCTGATATGGGGCTACAATGCTTGCTGCTCTCCGAGAACGCCCAGAGCCGCTTACCAAAATGTAGCCATGAAACACACAGACAGGATGCCCAAAAGTAGACCCTGGCATCCGTAGATTGTCTCAACTCCAGACAATTTTAGTACAAAACTGACTGCACTACTCACTACACTTGAGGAACACCCCAAGCCGCTTACGAAAACGCAATCATGAGACACAGTACCAGTTGCCGGTGACAAACCTTGGTCTCTGGAGACTGTCTCAACTCCACATTGACAGCATAACATTAAACCAACATCAGATCAATATCACAGTTCTTTGGAAAGGACAATTATAACATGTAAGACTCACCCAGATCTTAGCAGTCAACAAAGGGAGGGACATTTTGTAAGAATAAATTTCTTACCGTGCAGCTTTGTTATCGTCTGTCCATCCCCGTGGAGGACTTTCTGTTGTCAATTCGAATGACCTTACTAGATGTCCTGCCCCACGTTGGGCGCCATTTTTCAATAGTCACAAACTGACCTTCTGATGTGATGCGGTCTCTCAATAGTTCTGAAGTTGAGTGTGCCGGCTCAAGGTCACGACACAGAGACATATACAAGATGTGTCTCTCGTAATGCCCTTCTTTATAATAATGATCAGTGCACATATTTACACACAAACAAATGCAATAAAAACTGTCCTAGTGTAGACAAGCTTTGAGTTACTATGTTTGGTTTGATATAAGAAAATTAATAATCAGCATGGTTGGATTAGGGGCCCACAGTGGAATTTGTACTCCTTTCTTCCAAGGATAAATCCCCCTCCTATCTAAGTGTAGGTTATACATAGATAGAAAATGAATATATATACAAAATTGACGCCTTTATGATTTCCCTCACATATTTTACACAAGTTTGATAAATATCCCCCACTGTATTTTGATGCCAGTGCTATGCTGACATTCCCTGCTGGGAAACTCCAGAGGGCTTCAATAGGCCCTGGCCTACATGTAATGACATCAACTGAAATCTCATTTACGGGGTGCCGATGAGAGACAGAGGGAGTCCACTACCCTTGTAACCACATACATGCCGCAGGCGCTATTGCCCGTGGCATGTAAGTGATTAAACAGCCTGGATCGGAGCAACTGCCAGTCTGGGCTGTTAGAGTCTGGCTGTCATTGGGGACCCAAGCTTAAATTTCTGAACAGTCCATAAAAATAGGTAACTTTTTTCCTACGTCCGTGAAAGAAAATACATGTGTCCGTGATTTTTGTTGAGGCTGGTGGTACTTGACTAGATTATTTTGGTGGTAGTCATTATTTTACAGTTCACTGTAAATGCTGGTAATAAGGTTTTATCAGTATATTGATGTATAGACTTGTATAAGGAGATAAAGGAAGGAGTGCCTGATACTGTTATCACTGGGATGTGGCAGTTGACAGTTGAGTGGAGACTGGTGTCAGTGGTTTGTGGAGACTGACCTTTTGTCTCTGCACAACCCAGAGTTGTCCACCTCACTGGTTACTGGTACTACACTGGTTGTGCCACTCTTACAGGTGACCCCTTTACAATAGTACAGACCGGTTTTTATTGTTGTTGTGTTCTGCTTTGTTGTGAGTTTATTATATCATTTTTCTTCTTGATTGTTTCAGTCTCATGTGAATATCAGTTGATGACTTCTGTCCTTAAGATATTTAGATGTTTTTAAATTTGTTTACCTGAGATGACTGATGAACATGAACATAATTTAATAATGTACCGATCTACTGCTAAATTGAGATGACAAAAAGAAAAAAAGCATCAGAAACTGTCAGCAAGTTTTCAAACCCCTGCAGCGCCACCACAGGGCAACTGAAGCACTCTATCCATTCTCAATGGGCAGCCTTTGTAATGCATGGACATACTGGGTACTCCAGAGCAAGAGACGCACTTTGTAGTCATGCTGCACTCTAACTTATAGAAAAGCGTCCTCAATGTTAAAGGGGTTCTCTGGGATTTAAGAAAATGAAAATACTTAAATATTACTTTATTATAAATATATTCTCAAATACCTTTCATTATTTATAATGGCTCGTTTTGTCTGGGGAGCAATCATCAGGGGAAACAAAATGGCCGCTGTCCCATTAGTGCACTCAAAACCTGTCCTGATCACACATGAGGGCAGGTTACTTTACAGCACTGAGGTAAAGAGCTTCCTCATCCTCCTCTTTGCTCTGCTTGTCAGGGATTATGATCCTGAATAGAGATGATAAAAACTTTAGTTGAATCTCTGGGAAATTTAGTTCATGAGGAGACATGAAGTACAGAGAGGACAGGCAGGACAGACTGCATATAAGAGCTGCTGCTCATTAGCCACACCTCACCCTCCTCTCACGTCCCCTCATCTTCTTTATTCCCACAGAGATTCACCTGTATTCAGGATCATGATTCCTGACAAGTAGAGCAGAAAGGAGGATGAGGCAGCTCTTTACCTCAATGTTGTGAAGTAACTTGTCCTGATGTGTGAATAGGACAGATTTTATGTGTACTAATAGGACGGCGGCCATTTTATTTCTCCTAATGATTGCTCCCTAGACAAAACAAGCCATCATAACTAATGAAAGGTATTTGTGAATATATTTATTATAAAATACTATTTAAGTATTTTCATTTTATTTAAATTCCTGGAGAACCCTTTTATGCATAGTTGTATAATCCATGGTTGCTTCTATAAAGTATTACCAGTCAAAGTTAGTAACTTTTTTACTATACCTACAGACCCAGAAGTGAGCGTCAGGGAGCAGGCAAGTAGGCTTCCCTTTTCAGGTGTGGCAGGAAATGAGTATTATTTAAATTACATGTCAATTCTGGACAACCCCTTTAAGTCTTACTTCACACAGGACAAAGCAGCGAGGCTACTGCTCCAACCACTTGTCTTACAAGTCAACGGTAAAGAAAAAGATTCAAGTTTTTTTAATTTTTTAGGCCTTTTAATTGATGATTGCCATCTGGAGCTACAGTAAGTCATTTGTTTGCATCTGGAAAGTGTAACTAGAAAAAACTAAACTAGAAAAAAAAACTATATCATAGCTTATCCCAGGCTGTTAAGGAAATATCTGAAAACAAGTTGACTATTTAAAATAAAAAACAGCAGAATAGCGAGTGCAGCTCTGGAGTGTAATACAGGATGTAACTCAGGATCAGTACAGGATTAGTAATGTAATGTATGTACACAGTGACTCTACCAGCAGATTAGTGAATGCAGCTGTGGAGTATAATATATGATGTAACTCAGTATCCAATAAGAAATGTAATTTATGTACAAAGTGACGCTATATTATATATAAATGGTGTTCAAATGTCAAAATACCCTTGAGAAATCCTATAAAACTTCACCCAAATGTGCTAGTTTAAATATTTTGATTAAAAGTGTTTCAGCAGAATAAAAAAAAAAAGGCTGTTTTTTTTCTCTCTATTTGCAAAACAGTGCCACACTTGTCCAATGGTTACTGCTCTTAGTACTAGGGTTTCCTTTTTATAGCAAATCTAATATATAAAGCTGTATGTCCGCTAAATGAATCTGCACCTTCGCAGCTACAATCACGAAATTTGGCACACAGGTACATCAGGTGTCCGGGAAGGTTTTAGAACAGTTTTCAGCTGTCCAGGACGTACCGTTCCTGAGATATTTCCAAAAAATGCATTAACCAATAGAAGCCTGGTCACATGACCTTTATCAACCAATAGAAGGTCACAGTCAGTTAGTCTCTACACACCAGGTTTCCATAGCAACCTAGCCAGTTCACTGCTGTAGGTCTGCTTTAAAGGGGCAGAGCGCTGTGGATGACACTGTTAAAGGGATATTCCGGTTACCATAAATATAACTTATGTTTTAGACTAATTAATCATCAATCATTACCTCATATAATGTAAATTTCACATATTTACCGTTCAGTAGTGATAAAAGATGTTTTCTTCCACTTCTACCCACTTTCCTCCTAAATTACTATGGCATAGACCTGTAATTCAGGCCACCTTCAATTCACGCTCCCGACTCAGTCAGGCCATGCCCCTTCCACGCCACATTTGACTGGGATTGAAAAAATGAAGGTAAAAATCAACTCCTGTCAGCTGCAGGGGTGGGAGGGAGGGAGGGTGACTTTCTCCCTACAGCTCATGCTCAGACTGCACAGTGCTGCTGTCTGAGAGTGAGCTGTTCAAAAGGACATCCCTGTGTCCATCCAGGCCCTGCGCATGACAGGGACTCTGAAAGCCAGACCATCCAGCCTCCCCCCAATGTGAAGACGAGCCACCGGTCCCCATAATGCCACACCCCTAAACACAGGGCCACACCCCCTGTGTCCATCCAGGCCCTGCGCATGACAGAGGACAGGGAGTCTGAAAGCCAGAATGTCCAGCCTTCCCCCAACGTGAAGCCGTGCCACCGGTCCCTATGATGCCACAACCCTAAACACGAGGCCACGCCCCCTGGTTCCGTGAAGACACGGAGGAGAAGCTGTCTGAGTGTGGGCTACTGAAAGAGTGGACATTCCTTGTCTGTCCAGGCCCTGCGCTGGACAGTGGACAGGGAGTCTGAAAGCCAGACTGTGCAGCCTAAAACTGGATCCTTGGCCAATCTAGGGGCAGGCTGATGTTAGGGTGACCAGATGTCTGGCTACCTGTTCTCCGTCTGGCGCTGTGCCTAGACAGATGCAGGGATGTCCACCCTTTCAGTCATTCACACTCAGGCAGCTTCTCCTCCGTGTCTTCACGGAGGCAGGGGCGTGGCCTCATGTTTTGTGGTGTGGCTTCATGGGAACCTGGGGTGCTGCTTCACGTTTGGGGGAATGGCCGGTGAGGTCCGTCTTTCTGGGTTGAAGACAGTGGCCACCATTGCTGCTGTGGAGGTGACAGTTAAAGGGAAGGGCGCTGTGGATGTTTCTGTTAAGGGGTGGGCTGCTGTGAAGGTCACTGTTAAAGGGACGGGCACTTTAGAGGTCACTCTCGATATCTTTTAACGACACACACACAAAGATTAAATGAAACAAATTAAATATACCTGGGCGAAGCCGGGTCCTTCAGCTAGTGCTTCATAAAGTTGATGCAGAGCCCACTCCATCACCATAACAGCTAAAACACTACACTTTTCAGGAGCAAAGCCTTTCATACCTTATATTACCCCCTTAGTACAGGATATATACCATTCAATTAAGACGCATCTTTTCAGTCACTGCAAGAGGACACAGAAGATATGATCACCTGCTATTAGGTTTGCCTTAACAGATGCACAGACAGTAAAGGTTAAAAAGTAAAAGTCCCCCCAAGATAAATAAAATTTTAAGAGTAGAGATGAGCAAAGTTTTCAAAAATTATATTCGGACACTTAGCCGATTTTTTTCCCAAAAAATGTGATTCAACCTGAATTTATTTGTGACGAACTGCATTAAAAATCAGCTTTTTCCTGGCTGCAGAGAGCCTGTATACCAGTGTACCCACTGTGTATTGTAGAAACATGCATAGCTAGCCCACTGTGGTGGTGAAACAGTTACTATGCATCAGTATGACATGCAGTTGACAGCGTCACTCTTAGAATCACTTCACACTTACTTGGTCAGTTACGGGGCCAAAACTGACCAAATAACTCAAGTGGCCCAAGATTCTACTATAGAGTGAAAGAGCACATTCCTTTTACACCATCTGCTGATTCCACATAGTGAAAACTGTCAGCCGTAAGTTTGTGTGGATGTCACTGTTTATGTTCTTCATTTTTCTGTCCTTCAGACAGATCAGAAAAAGGGTAAAATAAATGGTGATGTCAGCAAAGCCAAACAGGGACTTTAGTGGCCCCCATCACAGTGTGGGGAGGGTGGCAACTGCATGAGGAGTGAATATAGTGGCCTTGGCACAGAGTAGTAAGAGTGGCAACTGCATGAGGAGTCAAGACAGTGGCCCAGTCACAGAGTGGGGAGGTGGGGGGCAACAGCAGTGGCAGTAATATCATAAGATGGTGGGTGTCAACATGAGAAGATGGCAACAGAGGCAGCAAGTGTGCGGCATCAGGCAGGTGGCAGCATCAGAATAGTGGCTAAAGCAGGTGGCCAGAAGAAACATCACTTTTTTTCATTAAGTTTTGGTGTGGCACCCAGAATGATCTAGTCTGATGCATCAAGCATGTGGAAATCCTGGCTGATCCATGCCTAATTCATCTTCACAAAGGTCAGTCTCTCAACATTTTGGGTGGAAAGGTGAGTTCACCTTGTTGTAACTATGCCCCCTGCCGCACTAAACATCTATTCTGATGGCAAGCTACTGGACGAGCAGGAAACCTTGTCCACGGCAAACTCGGCCTGTTGTGGCCACAAATCAAGTTTTGCTGCCCAGTAGTCCAGGTGATCTTGGATGTGGGGTGGCAGGTTGCAGTCCAAGTGTGCCACCACCTGCTGGTTCAGATTCTGCTCCATGTCTTGCTGCTGCTGGGTGGTTTTTTCAGTAGGGAAGTAAAGAAAATTGCTCATTACAGACTCCAGACTTAAGTTGCTGATGATGGAGCTGGTGTTGCCCCCTCCAGCAGTCATAGCAGTGGAACGTGAGAGTAGAGAGCACCCCCTGAGGATGGGCGATGGCGCACATAGGCAGCGGCCAACTGACTACATATGCCTCGATAGTAGATGGGTTTATCCCCCATTTTGGACAGGTAGTGAGGGTCTAACAAAGTGGAGATTCAGTAGTCATCCTTCTGCCGAATGGTGATAATACGACTGTGACTACGCAAGCAACCAAGCATGCATTGCATCTGGCCACTTGCACAAGGGACTCGGAGGGGTTCCCTGCCTCCATTTCCACTGCATTCTGCCACAGTATGTTGGGGTCATCTGCCTGGTCTTCCTCATCATCCCATCCTCCTGCTCCTTTCCTGTCACTTATACATGTTAGGCCAAGGAGCCCTTTTTTAAATAATAAAGTGACTCTGCCCTGAGACAGAGTCACCGGGGATCACTGGACTCAGATCCTGAGTCACCCGCGCAGGGCGACCCAGGAACCAAGCAGCCGGAAAGGCAAGCTCCCGAAGGAGGACAGGGGATGAGCCCCAATGCCCGAAGGCACGTGTGCACAAGCACACAGTAATGAGCTCCCGAAGGAGGATAGGGGATGAGCCCCAATGCCCGGTAGGCAAATGCGCACAAGCACTCAATGCGCTCAAGTCTGGGACCAGCACAGGGTACCCAGCTCACAATCGGACCACGTGTGCCGAGTTCCGCGCCTCCCGAAGGAGGTTGCAGCCCAACACACAACAACTCCTGCCTAGACCACAGACTACACCTAGTGTGCAACCAAGGTCCTAGTCACAAAGCAGAGTGACCGGGTCTCTAGCTTAGCAAAGCAACAACAAGGCACCGGCGCCTGCTGCCAATACTGAGGGGTTTTTATAGTGAAGCAACCAATTAACAGGGCGGTGCTTCCTGTGCAGGACTGGCGGATGTGACATCATCTGTAGCCTCGAAGTATAGGCACATGATCACCTCCTGGCGGAAGTGACATCACAGGCAGGGTCAAGGTCGGAGCTTATGACCACTTCCTGTGTCTGAACCAAAAACAAAGTGTCTTAAAGCGACAGTGTCGTAATTAGACTACAAGCGCGCCGCGTGCACGGCGTCGGTGCCCGCGCCTTACAGTACCCCCCCTCAGGGCCCCCCCTCCTCCTCCAAAAGGCCGCAATCAGATCTGGGGCATTCCAAATTATCCTCTGGCTCCCAGGTCCGTTCTTCAGGACCGAATCCCACCCAGTCCACCAGATAGGATGTGACACCTCGTATAGTCCTAGAGTCAAGGATCTCCCGTACCTCGTACTCGGCCTCAACGGTTTCTGGCTCCTCTTGTAAAGGAGGAGAGAACCTATTCAGCCGTACAGGTTTGAGAAGAGAGACATGAAAGGAATTTACGACTCTCCATGACAGAGCAGTTTAATACGATAGGTGACTGGGTTAATTCGGGACAGTACCCGAAAAGGACCGAGAAAACGGGGCGCAAATTTCAAAGACGCCACTCGGAGCCGAATGTATTTTGAGGAAAGCCAGACCAGATCTCCAGCGCGAACTCCGGACCGCTGGAACGTCTGCGAT